>ML800808.1:12298-28555 GCA_009831015.1 Picea engelmannii
ACACTAGTGCCATCAGTGTGTCCAAGAATCTTGTATTCCACTCCAAGACCAAGCATATTCCTACAAAATACCATTTTCTGAGAGAGCAGGTCACTAATCAGATTGTTCAGGTCCATTACATTCCAACCATAGAACAAATTGCAGACATCTTTACTAAACCCCTAGCCAAGACACCATTTGAATATCTCCGACAGAAGTTGGGTGTCATCTCGTCTCACACCTAAGAGAGTCCATCCTGTTAGGGGGAGTTTGTATTGGTTGAATATCTGATACCTCCGAAAAATACTACAACAGCTCAGGGGGAGCATGTTTTCTTTGACATTGATGTCAAAGGGGGAGAAAAGAACAGGTTTGGGTGCCTTTGTTTCCATCAATGCCAAAGGGGGGGATTGTTGGCATGTTTTATAGGCAGGGTATGCTTGTCATTGATGGCAAGTACAGTAGCAATGATGGCTTGAGTATAGGTACAATGTGCCAGGCAGGCACCAGAAGTATTTTGGGGAGACGCAGCAGAGCAAGCTCGTGAAGACCAGAAGAGATAGTGCAAAGGTGCACGCAGGGTGCAAGAGTGTGCTTGTTCATTTGATGGTAAACAGGAAGGCAAGGAAGATCAACAACGATGATGGCATGGAAAGATCAGAAGCGTAAACTCCATTTCGGAGTTTCGAATACCGGGAGTTGGAGGAGTCAAGAGTCGAGACTCTTCATCATAGGAGTCTCGAAGTTGCGAAATGCGAAACGCCGAAATCCCGAAACAGGCACATCAACAAAGATTCCAGTTTCAGATACCAGGAGTTGGAGGTGTATCAGAAGCTAAACTTTGTTTCAGATACTCGGAGTTGGAAGTGTCGAAACACTTCATCACAGAAATGTCAGAATGCCAAAATGCGAAAAACACCTTTTGGTGCAGGTTTTAGATACCAGGAGTTGGAGGAGTCAAGAGTCGAGACTCTTTATCACAGGAGTCCTGAAGTTGCGAAATGCGAAACGCCGAAATACCGGACCGTTGATCTGACTCCATTTCGGAGTTCCGGATACCAGGAGTTGGAAGTGTCGAAACACTTCACCACAGGAATGCCGAAATGAAAAAAACACCTTTTGGTGCAAGTTTCGGATACCGGGAGTTGGAAGTGTCGAAACACTTCACCACAGGAATGTCGAAATGCGAAAAACACCTTTTGGTGTAGGTTTTGGATACCGGGAGTTGGAGTGTCGAAACACTTCATCACAGGAATACCGAAATGTCAGAATGCTAGAATGCTTAAATGCGAAAAACACCTTTTGGTGCAGGTTTCAGATACCGAGAGTTGGAGTGTCGAGATACTTCTCCACAGGAATGTCGAAAGGTAGGAATGCCAAAATGCGAAATCGCCAAAGCACTTTATGGATAAATGCTTGGTCACAACTGTGGGCATGTGAAGGAAGGAGCTTGCAAGTTGCAAGTCTCCATTTCGTGATCAAGAGCTGGAAGAGTCAGAGTGACTCGCAACAAATTCGTGAAACACGAAATTGTGGAATGCAGTTTCGAATAAGGCTGTGGTCACATCTGTGGAAGATGGAGGAAGAAGCTAGTGCAACCAAGCTCCATTTCAGAGATTGCGACTTGGAGAGTCGAGATGCCTCGGAACAGGAATTCACGACATGTGAAATGCTGAAATGTGAAAACACCTTTTGGTGTAGGTTGTGGTCACCACCTGAGGAAACATGTGAAAGGAAAGGTGAAAGGTGCCAAAGGCACAAGGCTCAATAGGTTCACAGTGTAACTTCTAGAAACGACTGATGATTTCTGTCAGAGGACTCGAAGAGACTTCAGGGTGTTTGCCATAGAAGTTGAAGAGTCTCAAGGCATCTACCAGTGGAATGAAGACTGTTGATAGAGGCGATTGACAGATGGAAGAGCGTTGAAGCCTGTAACTGCAACAGAGAGGATGAGCTCGATTATGATAGAGAAGACGAAGAGTCTTGACTGCTAGATAGGATAAGGAATCTCATCATAACACCCAATGATGATGAACGCATGGGTATAACCGCCAGATAAGCTGAAGAGTTGCTATGATGATCAGGAAGAGGACTCAACACGAGGAGAAGATGCAGAACAGAGGGAATGTGTTGATGCTCGAGGGTGTGAAGCGGTGGAAACATGGAGTGGCAGTGGATATCCTGATGGGGAGAACAATGGCGCAGGGTAGAGCATGCAGAAGCATTGCACATATGGCATGCACAAGGTGAACAGAGACTATAAGTATGTAGAACAAAGAAGAGATGAGGGTTGTTGTTGAGAGTGATTCAGGCATGTAGAAGGAGGCAGTGTGCAACAACTGAAATACACAGAAGAGGAATGGTGCATGGAATGGACATGGTGCAGAGAGCATATAAGGAAGAATAACAGAAAGCACAAGGCATGTGTGTAGGAAGATACTGATGCAGGTAGAGCAGAGCAGTGTAGTAGAACAATGATGAGACTGGTAAGCCATTGATGAACATTATATCACTGTAATAAGTTTCAGTAGAAAAGATTTATATTTCAGGGTGGTAGGGAGGTGCTAGGGAGGACTGTTGTCCTCGGAGGTTCAAGTGGGTTCTTGAACATAGGGAGTTGTAGCTTCCATCTAGTTGCAGCCAGATAAACCAGGGTGGCAGGGTGGTGCAAGGGAGAACTGTTGTTCTCTGTTATACAGGTTGGTGCCTGTGTGACTGGAAGTTAGTGCTTCCATCCAATTGGTGTTGGAACACCTAGGGAGTTGTTGCTTCCTTCTAGTGGGTGCTAGAGAAACCAGGGAGTTGGTGCTTCCTTCTAGTGGGTGCTAGAGAAACCAAGGAGTTGGTGCTTTCTTCTAGTGGGTGCTAGAGAAACCAGGGAGTTGGTGCTTCCTTCTAGTAGGTGCTATATAAAACAAAGAGTTGTTGCTCTTAGCAAGTTGCAGCTTGCAAAACAGAGGTTGTAGCCTCACAATGAGTTGGAGCTCATATGTATGATAATGTAAAGATTACTTATCATATAAAGAAGAAGATGTTTTTACCCTTTATGGGTTTCCTCAGGAAATATCTGTCTCTGTGTATCTCATATGTGTGAATGATGTTGAATGTTCTATTGCTTACTTCCTTGCATTATTGTTATTGTCATTGAGTGCTCTGTAAAGAGTTTAAAATAAGCATAATTGTTTAAGCATGGTAACAACTGATTCACCCCCCCCCCTCTCAGTTGTCCAACAGAATTGAGTAAGTTTCAATTGTTTCTCTTCTATAAGTTATGCAAGGAGTACATATTGAACACAAGGAGAGCATGCGAGAGAGTCTTGTTCGAAGTGCAGAAGATATAGCATGGAAATTTTGTATGCAGAGTGTGCATATTAAGCGCAAGGAGTGTGTATGCGAAGTCTTTGAATTGGATAAATAACTCGGGTTTTTTCTCATAAGAAAGTGCAGAGGTCAGTTGCAAGGAGTGAAAAGACCAAAAATTGACTAAGTGTCGAAGAAATTCTTCATAAGAAGAATTTGCAGAAGTTGGACAAGATAAAGGGTTAAGATCTATCCAAGAGGAGCTGAAGGAAAAAATGACTGTTAATTCAAGGAGGGATACACATCAACAGATCATAAGCTCTGGGTAAATTGCAATTGGGTTTCAATTGAGAATTGATACTGTTGAAACACGAAGACCCGAAGAAAATATGGACCATCAGATCCAGAGGGACACATTGTGACATATCGTGAACTTTGGATAATAATACTCTAGGAAGTTGAGAATTGAAATCTCTGAACCCTGAAGGTATGAAGTAAATTATAACCATTTATTTGAGGAGGAAAAATATCAACATATATTTTATTTTGGGAGATAGCCATTGTAGAGAAAGCAGGAGTTGAGATTTGAAACTCCCGAAGCCTGAATGACGGAATAAATCACAACTGTTGATTTAGAAGGGTTAGTTTTGATCTGTAGAATTAGAAAAGGACAGATCTAAACCGTCAGGTTTAGAAGAGCCATTAAGATCTTGAGATCGACGATCACAAAGGATTGCGGGGATGGAAAGTACTCAAATGTTTAAAATTTTATAGCGTACCGAAATAGAAACTGTGGTATTGCAAATTGGACGTGTGGCGTTTGGTGGTAAATTGCGGGGAGAAAAGTGGATTGATCCCAAACCACTTTCGACCGTGCCCGCAATTGTGTGTGGACACAACCCAAGGTCATATGAGGGAAGGATATAACAGAGGAGGAACTAGCGCCTGAAAACTAATCGCCCGGTATTGTGAAGGGAGAGATCGCGAGTGTCCTAGAACTTGCACCGAAAGACTGAAGAGACCTGTGGTTATTTACAAGCGAGACCATTAAGGTTCCAGAGAGATAATTCATCTTTGAGAATTGAATATCCTTGACTGGGAGGTCACACAGCCCAAGGAGAAGGGGGGTTGGCATCAAGTGGTATCAGAGCCTGAAATTTTTTAAAGTTGTATTATGTGTATTAGAAATAGTTGAATAATGCCGCCAAGGATTCACGTAGATCCACCTATGGCAAACCGTGTTGTGGGAAGAGAAATGAGAGAGATTCATGCAAGTTTGGAAGGGATGGAAGTAATGCAAATAAGAACACCTGCTGTTGAAGACGTCAATGATGCAGAAAGCGAAGAAGTAGAAGTTGAAGAAGCGACAGTGGAAGATGCAGCTGAATAATGCTTATTGAAAGCTGTTGTGAAGTTGGGAGCTAGAGAAAAGATGGATGTCCCAATGTATGAAGGTAATTTGGATGCCGAAGAGCTATTGGACTGGATAAGGTCCATTGATAAGTATTTTGACTATGAATATGTCGATGAAGGAAGGAAGGTGAGACATGTTGTCACCGGATTAAAAGGACATGCATCAATATGGTGGGATGAACTGCAGGCAAAGAGAAGGAGCAAAGGCAAACAAAAGATAAAGAATTGGGATAGAATGGTATCCAAACTGAAGTCTAAATTCATACCTAAGGATTACCAGATAAACCTGTTAATAAATTTACAGAACTTGAGACAGAGGGGTATGACAGTGAAAGAGTATACAAAAGAATTTTATAGGCTGAATATTAGGACTGGAAAAAGAGAGAAGGATGATGAAAAAGTTGCCAGGTATATAAATGGCTTGAGATATGAAATCCGGGATGAGATCAGCATAATGATTGTGAGGACAAGATTATAATCAACTTATCATATTATAATCAAGTAGGAGAAAATTATCAGATTGCACTGAAGGTAGGAGAAAATTTAGCCAGAAACCAGAGTCAGCGAAATAGAAGAAGAGGCTCAAATAGAGGAAAGGGAATTATCTATGATAAGCACCGAAAACCAAGGATGAGACCGAAAAATGATATGGTCACTTTGAAAGAATTGAGAGAGTTGAAACAAGATGAATTTAGGATCACTGGAGCAGAAGATTTTGCTACAGAAATGCAAACACTTCATGATCAAGTTAAGAAGCAGATACATGATAGTAATCAGAAGTATAAGGACAAAGTTTATCAGAGAAGAAGGGAAGTTCAATTTGAAGTGGGAGATGAATTTTTAGCTCATTTGAGAAAGGAGAGGTTTCTGAGAGGAACATATAATAAGTTGAAGATGAAGAATATAGGACCATGCAAGATTCTTATAAAATTTGCAGCAAATGATTATGATATCGAGTTGTCGGATAATGTTGGGATATCACCGATATTCAACATTGTAGATTTGTATCCTTATAACAAATATGACATGGGAGAATTGGATGATCAGGAAGAGATTCAATGGGAAGAACAGATGCCCACAGTATAAAAACCTCAGATGGATAAAATATTAGAATAGAGAGTTGGAAGGAAAACCAGGAGAAAGATGCATCCTGAATATTTGGTAAAGTGGAAGGATCACCCTGTGGAAGATTCAAGTTGGGTAACTGAACATGATATTTTGAAGCATGGTAAAACAGTGAGAGAGCTCATGGACAGGAGTCCATGAATATTTTGGCTAGAGGAGTATGATGCAGGAGAATCGCTATCAAATCAATAAAAGAAGAGGTGGAAGCAAAATCGACACTTCATGCATTGAAAGAAAAAAACCGACTCTTAACTAGCTTGGTAGCGGTGTGGAGATATTTTTGAATCTCTCGTTAATTAATTAGTTGTATGTAAAGTCGGGCCACCATTTTGAATTGATGGATTATTGTAAATCCTTACACGACTGTAATATATTACAGGTGTAGGATATTATCCCATATGAGTCATTAGGTTGCATTAATTAAGCTGAGTAGGTAACCCCTGGAGTAGAAGGTGATATAATTTAGATAGGAGGAAGAAGAGCAAGGAAGCTCTGGTTCCTTAGACAAGTTTTCTAATTGTAATGACTGTAAGAGATAGAGGTGTAATCATGTTTTTTCTGGAATGAATAGAACATAGGAAGTTGATCTGTACAATGTTGATACTCTTTACAAGTTTACTGTTGTTATGAATTTTGTGGATGTATGATGTTCATGGTGAATGGATGAATTTATGAAGAATTGAGTAAGTTTCAATTGTTTTTCTTCTGTAAGTTATGCAAGGAGTGCATATTGAACATAAGGAGTGTGTGCGAGAGAGTCTTGTTCGACTCAAAGTTCAGAAGAGATGGCATGGAACTTTTGTATGCAGAGTGTGCATATTAAGCACAAGGAGTGCGTAGGTGAATTCTTTGACTTGGAGAAATAAATTAGGTTTTTCTCATAAGAAAGTGGAGAGGTCAAATGCAAGGAGTGCCCGGGACCGAAAATCAACTAAGTGTCAAAGAAATCCTTCAGAATAAGAATTTGCAGAATTTGGACAAGATAAAGGGTTAAGATCTATCCAAGAGGAGTCGAAGGAAACAAGGACCGTTTATTTAAGGAGGGATACACATCAATAGATTGTAATCTCCAGGTAAATTGAAATTGGGTTTCAATTGAGAATTGAGACTACCAAAACCCGAAGACCCGAAGAAAATCTAGACCATTAGATCTAGAGGGACGTGTGGCGACAGATCACAAACTTCGGATAATAATACTCTGGGAAGTTGAGAATTGAAATCTCCGAACCCCGAAGGTACGACGTAAATTATAACCATCGATTTGAGGAGGAAAAATGTCAGCAGATATTTTATTTTGGGAGATATCCATTATAGATAAAGTAGGAGTTGAGATTTGAAACTCTCGAAGCTTGAATCACGGAATAAATCACAGTCGTTGATTTAGAAGGGTTAGTTCTGATCCGTATAATTGGGAAAGGACCTATCTGAACCGTCAGGTTCAAAAGCACCGTAGAGATCTTGAGATCGATGATCACGAAGGATTGCGGGGATGGAAAGTACTCAGATGTTAAAAGTTTGATAGCAGGCCACAATAGAAACCGTGGTATTGCAAATTGGACACGTGATGTTTGGTGGTGAATTGCGGGGAGAAAAGTGGATTGATCTCAAACCACTTTATACCGCGCCCGCAATTGTGTGTGGACATAACCCGGGGTCATATGCGGGAAGGATCTAATGGAGGAGGAGGTAGCACCTGAACACTAATCGCCCGGTATTGCGAAGATAGAGACCGCGAGTGTCATCAAACTTGCACCGAAAGACTGAAGAGACCTGTGGTTATTTACAAGCGATACCATTAAGGTTTCAGAGAGCTAATTCAGCTCCGAGAATTGAAGATCCTTGACTAGGAGGTTACGCATCTGAAGGAGAAGGGGGGTTGGCATCAAGTGGTATCAGAGCCTGGAAAATTTCGAAGTTGTATTCTGTGTATTAGAAATAGTTGAAATAATGCCACCAAGGATTCGCGTAGATCCACCTATGGCAAACCGTGATGTGGGAAGAGAAATGAGAGAGATTTGTGCAAGTTTGGAAGTGATGGAAGCAATGAAAAGAAGAACACCTACTTCTGAAGACGTTAGTGATGCATAAAGCGAAGAAGTAGAAGTTGAAGTTGAAGAAGCTACAGGGGAAGATGCGGCTGAAGAACGCTTATTGAAAGTTGTTGTGAAGTTGGGAGCTAGAGGAAATATGGACGTCCCAATGTATGAAGTTAATTTGGATGCTGAAGATCTATCGGACTGGATAAGGTCCATGGATAAGTATTTCGACTATGAATATGTTGATGAAGGAAGGAAGGTGAGACATGTTGTCACCAGATTAAAAGGACATGCAACACTATGGTTGGATGAAATGCACGTTGAGAGAAGGAGCAAAGGTAAACAAAAGATAAAGAATTGGGATAGAATGGTAGCCAAACTAAAGGCTAAATTCATACCTAAGGATTACCAGATAAACTTGTTCAGAAAGTTACAGAACCTGAGACAAAGGGGTAAGATAGTGAAAGAGTATACAAAAGAATTTTATAGGATGAATATTAGGACTGGACAAAGAGAGAAGGATGATGCAATTTTTTCCAGGTATATAAATGGCTTGAGATATGAAATCTAGGATGAGATCAACATGATGACTATGAGGACAATGGAAGATGCTTATCAGATTGCACTGAAGGCAGAAGAAAATTTAGCCAGAAACTAGAGTCAGCGAAACAAAAGAAGAGGCTCAAATAGAGGTAAGGGAATTATCTATGATAAGGCACCAAAAACAAAGGATGAGACCGATAAATAATATGGTCAATTTGAAAGAGGAGGAAGTTCCCGAAGAAGACCGTTTGGTGGGAGAAATGCTTTTCCTCGAGGAAGAGGAAGAGGTAGAGGAGGTGGAGTTAAATTTTATGCCTGTTGAAAGACAAGACACATGTCTTGGGAATGCCTCGAGAGGAAGAAATAAGGAGGAGAAGCACACATTTCTGAGGCCCAGAAGAATGTGAAAGAAGAGGAAGCAGAAGGAGGACAAAACCCTATGATGAGGGAAGTTCTTCTAAATCCAAAGAAAGAAATAGAAGATTCAGTTCAGCGAATGAAGTTGTTCAGGACTGCTTGTAAGACAAAGGATAAAGTTTGCAAGATGATTATAGACAGCGGGAGAACTGATAATTTAGTATATACAGAAATGTTGGAGAAACTAGAGCTAGAGACAACTGCAAACCCAAGTCCATATAAAGTTTCGTGGTTGCAGAAAGGACATCAAGTAATGGTAAGTCAACAATGCAAAGTTGAATTCAAAATAGGAGGCTATAAAGATGAGATTCAATGTGATGTAATTCCCATGGATGTTTGTCATATTTTGTTGGGGAGACCATGGCAGTTTGATAGGAATGTCATTCATGATGGGACAAAAAATACTTATACTATAGAAAAAAATGGTAGAACCCACATGTTACTGCCAATAGAAGATAAGAAAGAAAAGGAAGGAGCCAACACAATAATACTTCTCATGAGTGGGAAGGAACTCTTGAAGGATATCAAGAAAGATCAAGAAATGCAATTTATTGTAGTGAGAAAGCCGAGAGTTATCCTTACCAATACTTCTATGAATGATTTACCTGAAGAAATACAAGAATTGTTAGATAATTTTGTTGACATAGAAGTGTATGAGTTGCCTCACTCATTACCACCCATTAGTAGTATTAGCCACCATATTGACTTGATTCCAGGAGCCAGTTTGCCAACAAAAGCGGCATATAGGTTGACACCTCGAGAGAATGAAGAGGTTAAGAAGAAAGTTCAAGAGTTGTTGGATAAAGGTTTAGTCAGGGAAAGTCTAAGCCCATGTGCAGTGCCAACTGTATTAAGTCCGAAGAAGGATGGGGGGTGGAGAATGTGTACAGATTCCAGATCCATCAACAAGATTACCATCAGGTATAGATTTCCTTTACCCAGGATGGATTGTTTGAGTGAAACAAGCTATTTTTGAAAATTAGACTTGAAGAGTGGATATCATCAGATAAGGATGAGAGAGGGAGATAAATGGAAGACAACATTCAAGACAAATGAAGGTTTGTTTGAGTGGCTAGTCATGCCATTTGGATTGAAAAATGCTCCAAGCACATTTATGAGGTTGATGAATGAAGTACTGAAATACTTCACAGGTAAATTTGTCATTGTATATCTGGATGATATATTAGTTTTCAGAAAAATAGAAGAATAACATATAAAGCACTTGACATTAGTGATGAGGAGGTTGCAGCAAGAAAAGTTATTAATAAACTTGAAGAAAAGTTCTTTTATGAAGACATAACTCATATATTTGGGTTTTGTGATATCTTCAAATGAATTGAAGATGGATCCATAGAAGGTGAGAGCAATCAAAGAATGACCATCACCAAGAAGCATATTTGAGGTAATAAGTTTCCATGGGTTAGCAAGTTTTTATAGAAATTTTATCATAAATTTTAGTGGTATATGTGGACCCATAATGGACACTGTGAAAAAGAAACATAAGTCTTTTAATTGGACAGAGGAGGCTAAGAAAAGCTTCAGAGTGTTGAAAAATAAGATAACAGAACAACCAATTATGGTTTTACCAGATTTTGGAAAAACATTTCAGGTGAGATGTGATGCAAGTGGAATAGCCATTAGAGCAGTCTTGAGTCAAGATAATAGGCCAGTTGCTTATTATAGTGAGAAGCTAAATGATGCCAAGGAGGAATATTCTACATATGACAAGGAGTTTTATGCAGTGATTCAATCTTTGAAGAAATGGAGACATTATTTAATTCCAAAGGAGTTTGTCTTGTATAGTGATAATCAAGCTTTGCAATTTATTACTAGGCAAGAGAAGTTGAATCAGAGGCATGCTAAGTGGGTAGAATTCATGAAAATTTTTACTTTTTTCATTAAACATATTTATGAAAGTGCTAATAAAGTTGCAGATGCTTTGAGCAGAAGGAGTTTGGTTATACAGGAATTCTAGGTGAAGACCTTAGGGTTTGGGCACCTTAAGGGAATGTCTCAGGAAGATCCAGATTTTAAGGAGGCTTGTGAAGCATATGGAAATCCTTTGTTGAGGGATAACAACTCATGGGAAAAATATTTGATCCAGGATGGATTATTGTTTAAGGGAAGTCAAATATGCATACCAAGATGCTCAATGAGAGATAATTTGTTGAAAGAAAAACATAGTGGAGGTCTAGCCGGACATTTCGGTCATGACAAAACATTTGTGCAACTGAATAGTTTGTATTATTGGCCAGGTATGAGGGCAGATGTGAAGAAATTTGTAGATTGATGTAAGATTTTTCAACATACAAAAGGGAAGAGAAAAAACACTGGTTTGTATCAGGCATTGCCTATTCCAAAAAGGCCATGGGATGCAATTAGTATGGATTTTGTATTGGGATTACCTAGAACCCAGAAATGAATTCACTCCATATTTGTTGTGGTCGATAGATTTTCTAAAATGACACATTTCATACCATGCCAGAAAACAAATGATGCTACACACATAGCCAATTTGTTTTTCAGATAAGTTGTGAGATTACATGGATTGCCCAGAAGTATAGTTCCAGACAGGGACACTAAGTTTGTAGGAAACTTTTGGAGGACTCTATGGAAGAGGATGGGAACTAATTTATCTTTTAGTTCATCATATCATCCCCAGACAGATGGACAGAATGCAGTGGTGAGTAGGAGTTTGGTAAATTTATTAGGGAGTTTATTCATTGAGCAAGGTCGTCAGTGGGATCAGATTCTGGCATAGGCAGAATTCACATTTAACAATTCAGTTAATAGGCGCACTAGAAAAATCCTATTTGAGATAGTATATGGAAGACAACCAAGAGGGATTGCAGAATTGAGAGATTTGAAACAAGATGAATTCAGGAGCACTGGTGCAGAAGATTTTTCTACAAAAATGCAAAGACTTCATGATCAAGTTAAGAAACAGATACATGATAGTAATCAAAATTATAAGGACAGAGTTGATCAGAGAAGAATGGAAGTTCAATTTGAAGTGGGAGATGAAGTTTTATCTCATTTGAGAAATGATAGGTTTCCAAGAGGAACATATAATAATTTGAAGATGAAGAATATAGGACCATGCAAGATTCTTAGAAAATTTGCAGCAAATGCTTATGAGATCGAGTTTCCAGACAATGTTGGGATATCACTGATATTCAACGTTGCCGATTTGTATCCTTATAATAGAGATGACACAAGAGAATTGGATGATCAATAATAGATTCAATTGGAAGAACATATGCCCACAGTAGAAAAACCTCAGATGGAGAAAATATTAGAACAGGGAGTTGGAAGGAAAACCAGAAGAAAGATGCATCCTGAATATTTGGTAAAGTGGAAGGATCACCCTGTGGAAGATTCAAGTTGGGTAACTGAACTTGATATTTTGAAGCATGGTAAAATAGTGCGAGAGATCATGGACAAGAGCCCATGAATATTTTGGCCAGAGGAGTATGATGCAGGAGCATTGCTATCAAATCAAGAAAAGAGGAGGTGGAAGCAAACTTGACACTTCATGCATTGAAAGAACCAAACCGAATCTTAACCAGATTGGTAGCGGTGTGGAGATGTTTTTGAATCTCTCGTTAATTAATTAGTTGTATGTAAATTCGGGCCACCGTTTTGAATTGACGGATTATTGTAAATCCTTACACGAATGTAATATATTACAGGTGTAGGATATTAGCTCGTATGATTCATTAGGTTTCATTAATTAAGATGATTAGGTAACCGCTGGAGTAGAAGGCGATAGAATTTAGATAAGAGGAAGAAGAGCGAGGAAGCTCTGGGTCCTTAGATAAGTTTTCTAATTGTAATGACTGTAAGAGATAGAGGTGTAATCATGTTTTTTCTGGAATGAATAGAACAGAGGAAGTTGATCCAATTGTACAATGTTGATACTGTTTACAAGTTTACTGTTGTTATGAATTTTGTGGATGTATGATGTTCATGGTGAATGGATGAATTTATGAAGAATTGAGTAAGTTTCATTTGTTTTGCTTCTGTAATTTATGCAAGGAGTGCATATTGAACGCAAGGAGTGTGTGTGAGAGAGTCTTGTTCGACTCGAATTTCAGAAGAGATAGCATGGAACTTTTGTATGCAAAGTGTGCATATTAAGTGCAAGGAGTGTGTAGGAGAAGTCTTTGACTTGGAGAAATAACTCATGTTTTTCTCATAAGAAAGTGCAGAGGTCAGTTGCAAGGAGTGCATAGGACCAAAAATCGACTAAGTGTTGAAGAAATCCTTTAGAAGAAGAATTTGCGGAAGTTGGACAAGATAAAGGGTTAAGATTTATCCAAGAGGAGCCGAAGGAAACATGGACCGTTGATTTAAGGAGGGATATGCATCAACAGATCGTAAGCTTCGGGTAAATTGAAATTAGGTTTCGATTGAGAATTGAGACTGCCGAAACCTGAAGACCCAAAGAAAATCTGGACCATCAGATCCAGAGGGATGTGTGGCAACAAATCACGAACTTCGGATAATAATTCTCTGGGAAGTTGAGAATTTAAATCTTCGAACCCCAAAGGTCCAAAGTAAATTATAACTGTGGATTTGGGGAGGAAAAATTTCAACAGATATTTTATTTCAGGAGATAGCCATTGTGGAGAAAGCAGGAGTTGAGATTTGAAACTCTCGAAGCCCGAATCACAGAATAAATCACAGTCGTTGATTTAGAAGGGTTAGTTCTGATCCGCAGAATTGGGAAAGGACAGATCTGAAACATTAGGTTCAGAAGCGCCATCGAGATCTTGAGATCGACGATCACGAAGGATTGCGGGGATGGAAAGTACTTGGATGTTAAAAATTTGATAGCGGGCCACAATAGAAATCGTGGTATTGCAAATTGGGCATGTGGCATTTGGTGGTGAATTGCAGGGAGAAAAGTGGATTGATCCCAAACCACTTTTGACCACACCCACAGTTGTGTGTGGACATAACCCGAGGTCATATGCGGGAAGGAGATAATGGAGGAGGAGCTAGCGCCTGAACACTAATTGCCCGGTATTGCGAAGGGAGAGATCGCGAGTGTCATAGAACTTGCACCGAAAGACTGAAGAGACCTGTGGTTATTTGCAAGCAAGACCAATAAGGTTTCAGAGAGCTAATTCAGCTCCAAGAATTGAAGATCCTTGACCGGGAGGTCGTACAGCCCAAGGAGAAGGGGGGTTGGCATCATACCCACTCGACCTTGGGAAAGCATTTCCATGGATTTTATGGGAGGTTTACAAACCACGCGAAAGAGACATAACTATTTATTTGTGGTAGTTGATAGGTTCAAAAAAAAAATTCTTCTCATTCCTTGTAAAAAGACCATCAAGAGACAAGAAGCAACAAACATTTTCTTTGAACAAGTCTGGGTGCCCTTTGGGATTCCAAGGAGCATCATCTCATATAGGGATACTATATTTCTCAGTGAATTTTGGACTACATTATGGGAGAATATGGACACTAAGTTGAAGAGGTATACAACATTCCATCTACAGACATATGGGAGGACAAAAGTAGTCAACATGAATTTGGTGTAGCTTTTGAGGGGTTACAATAATAAGCATCTGAAGAAATGGGATGAAAATTTGATCTATATACAACATGCTTATAACATAGCAGTCCACACTTCTACCAGTAAGTCACCTTTTGAAACTTGCTTTGGGTATTTTCCATCTTAACCCTGAGATGTTGTATATGGATAGAAAGGATTGAGGGAGAGCCTTAGAGGAGATGCATTAAAAGAAGAAAAAATTGTTGATAAGATTAGGAAGATCCATTTGCAAGTACAAGAGACACTGAATAATTCATAGGAAAAGTACAAGGTTAGGAATAAATAACACTTAACATAGAAAAAAAATAGAGTGGGAGACAATGTATGGTTACAGTTGAATAAGGAAAGGCTACAGGGTCTTGGTAAGAAGATTAAGGCTCTATGATATGGTCCTTTTGATGTATTGGTAAAGGTGGGAGATAATTCCTAGAGACTCATTCTACCCCCATACATGCACATTTACTTAGTAATTAATGTGGAGAAACTCAAACTCTATGAGCCTTCCATGTTGGAGCAACAGGAGGAGTAGGTTCTACCTTCCATAGAGGACTTAACACTAGATTCTCAAGCAGAGTTGGCAGAGTACATAGTTTTACAGAAGTGGTCTAGAGCTACAAGATAGGGGTAACATGACCTTTGGCATATTGGCTTGAAAGGAGAACTTCCACTAAAAGAAAAGTAGTACTCTAGGGAGAAGGTAGAGGAAAAATTTCCTCACCTAATTTAGTAAATATTTTGGGGACCAAAATCCTCCCTAAATGGGGAGGTATGATCTAGATTGGATCATTTTATTGTTTGTCATCTATCACAATCCTTTCTGAGTGGAAAACATTGGAGGAATCAACTTGTAGGGCCATTTTAGTGGTAGGTCCCAGTTTGGAAAATTTGCGTCCATAACCTTCTAGGCCCATTTTGAGGCATCAAGTGACATTTTTGGGGGTTAATAATTTCCCAATGAGAGTAGGAACCATGCTAGTATTCTACACATCGAGACCTTTCCAATAGTGAAAAAATCACATCAATCAGAGCCCGTATGCAAAAGTTATGCCTCCTGTGGGTTGACCTACTGTGTTGACCATCATGGTACAAGAGGATGCCATGTCAACCCCCGTTACTCATGCATATGGGGCTAGCCACATATTTAATTTCAAGAATATCCTAGAAGGTCCAAAACCCTATCATAATTGAGGGTTGAGGAAGTCAAAAACCTACCCCTAGATGGCTATCGAGATATGTTAAATATCGAGCCACTAGGAGGAGAAGGGGTTCGATTATTTTGGATTGTATCTTGTTCCATAACTAAGAAAAACACATGAGAGTGGTATTTTGCGAGAATAAAAGAGGAGGATAGATTCTGTAGCAACCATAAAGGCCACAATTCAAAGGAAATTCCATAGAGAGTGCCTCCTTTCTTTGCACTTGCATCATTTCTATACCAGAGAAAAGAGAGCAGAGCAAGCTCACCTTCTAGCTAGGTTTTCTACTGTATTGGGTTTCCAAGGTCATATCTTGTGTTTGTTTGTGGATGGTGTGTGTATTTATTTTTGTTCTCTATTTTTCACATTTGAACTATTCCATCCATTTTTTTTTAAGAAGGAAACCAATAATCAAGAGTTTGAGATCTAAAGGGAAAATAACCTTAATAGTAAAGATTTCAATTATTTATCATATATGTTGTAATGAGTTTTTCTAGTGGAATATCCATGGAAGTTTATAGATCATGGGTAGAGAGAGGGATAGGGAGGTAGAGAAATGTAAAGAGAGAGAGGGAGGGAGAGTGGGGAAGAGAGAGAGAGAGGGGGGGGAGAGTGGTGTAGAGAGGGAGAGGGAAATAGGGAGAGATTTGTATAGTGGGGAGAGAGAGAGATCAAGTGAGAG
>ML800808.1:30760-47947 GCA_009831015.1 Picea engelmannii
TCACAAATTCTATAAATAAAAAATATATATTCAAAAAGCTAATTCAATTTCCTACATTTCATTTTTTTACACCATATTCAAATTAATTGTAAAAGTACCTTGAATTATCCCTCAAGTTAATAAATTGTTATTTTTCCATGTTTGCACCCACCCATATATCAATGGTCTGTATCCACCTATATAAATAACATATTGTACATTAATATTGAAATTTAATATGATATTTAATATAGGGTTTCTCTTATTTTAAGATATCAAAGATATGTTAATGTTCACTTCATTGTTATACATGGAGATGAATAAATTTAGATATTTTTCACATGTATATTGCAATTTTTAATATAACTTGAAATTTTTTTTGGCAAGTCAATTTGTATGATTTTTTTTAATTTTAATTTTTTTTATAAATGGAAATAGACTATGATTATAATACATATTTTTTTCTTTATTGTTTTTCGATTGATTAACACTTGATTTTCAATTTTATATATATTTTAATTTGTATTTTTAAATCAATTACAATCATCTCATATAAACCAGCAAGACTTGAAATTATGTATTGACTTTTATTTCTTTATATGCATTAATATGTATGTATAAATGTGATGTGCAATAATTGAAATACAACTCTACATAAATATCTTAGAAGGCTTTAATACCATTTGTAATAATGCAAGAGAACCTATTGTTTGTTACAATAATCTATTGTCATGTGTTTGCTAAGATGAAATTTCATAATTGTTTTCTTTTTTAAATAACAAATATTTAACCACAAATTATCCTTTAAAATGATACTAATATCAAAATGGTAAATATATTGTCTATACTTAATAACAATGGTAGCACTAACCATAGTATTAACCTATTTACAATGAGATATAGCAAAAATTGATATAAAAATAAATACCACTTATAATAGTGCAAGATAACCTATTGTCTTCTGTTTGTTACAATAATCTATTGTCATGTGTTTGTTAAGATGGAATTTTATAATTGTTTCCTTTTTTAAATAACAAATATTTAACCACAAATTATTTTTTAAAATGATACTGATATCAAAATGCTAAACACATTGTCTATATTTAATAACAATGGTAACAATAACCATAGTATTGACCTATTTACAATGAAACATAGCAAAAATTGATATAAAAATCAATATTAATGAATATCATAAATAATAAATATATGTAAAATATATAAAATAAAAGGATATACATTATATTTGATAACAATGGTAACAATATCCATAGTATTGACCTATTTACAATGAAACATAGCAAAAATTGATATAAAAATCAATATTAATGAATATCATAAATATATATAAAATATATAAAATAAAAGGATATACATTATATTTGATAGAAAATTGAGAAAAAATGAAGAAGATCAAATATATTTATGTTAAATTGTATAATTTAAATGAGTTTACTGGTTAAAAGCATGTGTTTTTCATGAAAGTCATATTTTCAAATCCAAAGAAGATAGGATAGCCCTCTCTGATTTTCAATGCCTGGCCATCAACTCATTTGGAAGGTAGGATAGCCCTCTCTGATTTTCAATGCATGGCCATCAACTCATTTGGTTTTCTCGACTTTTCTTAACAAGCATACAAAGCAAAAGCAAGAGAAGCATGTTCATGGTATATGTTAACCCATGTTAAAATCCAAAGGGGCTAGGATAGCCCTCTGATTTTCAATGCCTGGCCATCGACTCATCACAAAGGGGTAGGATAGCCCTCTGATTTTCAATGCCTGGCCATCGACTCATCTCGTTTTCTATCTGCACTGACTTTTCTTAACAAGCATACAAAGCAAAAGCAGGAGAAGCATGTTCATGGTATATGTTAACCCACCAAAATGGCGAATAGAGTAACCAAAAACATGCGCATTTATCACTCAGAAATAAATCCCTTCTGTCATGGGAGTTTTGCATAAACAGTAAAAGGTAAAATTGATCATGAGTTTCATTATCTCCATGAACATACTTTATTATAATTATTTCAAATAAATCCCTTCTGTCATGGTAGTTTTGCATAAACAGTAAACAGTAAAATTGATCATAAGTTTCATTATCGCCGTGAACATACTTTATTATAATTATTTCTATACTTTATTTAGGTAAAGCCATGAAAAATACATGGTTCAACGAAATGCATAACGCATAGTACATGGACGCCATCCATAGAGTGGCCCAATGTCTTGCAGGTCTTATGAGCGAAGCCCAAACGATTCTTCTCTCTATCATATAGAATATAAAAATTCTGTTGTTGATGGTTTCCCAAGATCACAGCAGGTCCCACAGCTACTTTCAGAACACTGCTGGCGTTAAGCATTGCCAAGCAGATTGTATCAGAACTGACCAGCGTGAAACAGTTGTCATAGGCATTACCATGTCTGAGCCACCCTTGAAATGGAATGCAAACTCAGGGACCTCAAAATTCTCCACACCAGAGAAATTGTAACACAATCCGAAGGTAGACTTAGCTTCAACTCCACAAGCTCTTCTATGTCCAATCTGTGAAGTAAGCTCCCCTACAATCTGGTTATAGATTGCATCCGGAAAGAGAGTGACAGAAGAGCCCGAGTCTATTATGGTTCCACCATTCCCATTGGTTTCAAATCTCAATAAGTGAGAGGGCAGTTTCAAGCGCTTTCCACCAATACTGATGCCTATGAGACCAATGTAATAGTATTTACTGTATGGAAAAGAAGGTGCTCTTGAATTATTTAGAAGGAGTATAATTCAAAGGCAACATGATTAGAACCAGCTTCCATCGGCACAAATCCTTCATCGGCTTTCATGCGATGAAGAGTCATCACTATTCCATTGTTATCACGATTCTCTTTTCAAAACAATATTGCAGAGAGTTGCAGTGAGAGGAGGAGCCAGAAGATCAGGTTGAGCTTTCAGGCCAGCATGTTGCTAATTCTGAAAGGAAGCTAATAACGAATTTGGGAATGGGCGAAGGGAGCACTGAATACTAATAGCAACATCCAATAATTATGCATCTCCTGTGGTGGTCAGCATGATTTGATTTGACCACGCGTGCCGAAGAAATCTTTTTGAACGTGGCATAAACAGCATTCAAACCCTCTGTGTGAGATTTTCCTAATCTGATTAAAAAATTAGTTAGAATTCTTAATTAAAGGTAAAATTGCGATTTTAACAATTATAAAGTGAAGTTTTGAAAATTCTTAATTAATTAAATGTAAAATTGCGATTTTAATGATTACAAAGTCGATTATTATTATTATTATAAATTGGAAGTTTTGAATCTATCTACAAGATTATTAAATTTACAATTTTAAAAACAAAAACTACATTTTAAAATTCTAAAATTTTAGCAGATACACAGTTATCCAGATGATGGGAGTAGATGCACGGATAACAATAACAAATTTGCAGTAATCCAGATGATGGGAGTAGATGCACGGATAACAATAACAAATTTGCAGTAATCCAGATGATGGGAGTAGATGCACGGTTAACAATAACAAATTTGCTGGGCAGCATTCAATGTTCATGTTACAGTGATTGATGTATATACCATCTGATTATCCTGATGTATACATCAGGATATATTTAATCGTGTATATATCATTTGCCACGACATTAAATGTGGTTCAGTATATTGGTTATTTTTGGCCATAGATATTGTAGTCTTTTCGTACTAGTACTCTACTTTAGATCCCTGATCCACTAGTCCCGTGAGACAGCGCGGTTGGTAAAGATCTTTCTCCATGTTGGGAGGAGGTCTTGAGTTCAATTCCGGCTGGGTCTCCGGGACGAAATGTAATGGCTGCTAGTGCCAGTCTGGACAGTGATGTAAATGATTTATATGTCTAATATAAATCGAGTTAATTTCTCGTGGAAAAAAAAGAAAAAGAAAAGAAAAAAAAAAGATTCCTGATCCACCCACGAATAAGCGTTATAAAATTTTATTTAAATAATTGTTATCAATGTTATTCACTTTACATATTATATATATATATATATATATATAAATTTTAAGATGAAAAATAAATGATATAAAATTTATATCACTGAAAAGTGGGAAAGTTGGGAACGGTTCCATTTTTTTTATATTGAAACTCCCCAAAAACTCCCAAATTCTCGAAAAAGTTCCCCTCCAATTGAGGTCCCAATTAATTCCCAAACTCCCATAACTTCTAAAACAAGTTTAAAAAATGCCAAAAGCTGTTCAATGCAACTATGATTATAATCTCAGCTTTGTCACTGAAAATAATGACTGTCGTGAGATAGATTCCGAAATAAACGTACAAAGAGATGTGCGTACCGGGCCCTTAAAAGTGATTTTCCATTAACCCATTACAATATTGAGAATCCAAAATTATTTGACTCGTTAAAAGTGATTTTCCATTAACCCATTACAATATCGATAATTTTCGATGTTTACATGATAAGTGGACAGAATATGGATTGACTGATAGTTTTCAATGTTTACATGATAAAGGAATGGTGTGACGAGAATATAGATTAGTTGAAGATAATTATATAATAAAATTTGAGTGCCAAGGTAAAAGTTCATCCATATTTCTAACAACAAAAGTAAAGTTTATTTAGAAAATTAGAAAATAAAAATAAGAGTAAAATTTATTTGTCATATTTTCGTATATATTATATATAATGTTTTTTTAATGAAAAAACAATATTTTTTTTTTATAACAAAAAAAATTAAAATAAAAATAAAATTTATTTATAATATTTTCATATATATTATATAATGTCTTTTAATGTGAAAACAATGGATCAAGATTTAGGTTCAAGGCTTTTTTTGATATTTATTCTTGATCAATGTAAATGTAGAATCATATTTTATTCTTAGTTTTTCACACAATAGATTAGGTAATATATAATGTTTATTCATATTTCTTATTATTAATTTATTCATAAGAAACATGTTCTTGCAAGTTAGTGAAGATCTAAGATATATCATGGTCCTTAAGAGTGATGAGTTATTAACAAAATTGCAACTGCTAAATAGATTTTGGTAGAAACATTACAAAGAAAAAGGTATAATTCATGTGTTAGAATATTAAGGAATTCTCAATTATGGGTTACATGTCATGTTTGGCGATAGTTACAAGAAACATGTTTTTGCGTGGAGATCTAAGATATATCATGGTCCTTAAGAGTGACGAGTTATTAATAAAATTGCAATTGTTAAATAGATTTTGGTCAAAACATTACAAAGAGAAATGTATCATTCATGTGTTAGAATATTATGGAACTCTCAATTATGGGTTACATGTCATGTTTGGTGATAGTTTAGAAATTTCATGTTAATTGAAGAGGTTAATATTATTTGATGATGATGATGATGATGTCAAATTTGGTCTATATACCTTAAAGGTAAGGAATTATTTAAAGTTTGTTTTAGAATTTTGTTTTTTTTCCTTCAAAAACTTTAAGAGAAGCGTTTCTAGATCACCATAGTTTTGATGAGTTAAAATATTAGGAAGGTTGATAATGTAACAAATATTTTCAAATTGTGATTTTTTTTTGTAAGTAAAATTTTATTGCCTTAAATATCTTGCATACCAGTGTACATGACTAAACTTACCACCTGTTTTGCCATACATATGGAAACCAGAACAAGTGGCCTTCAAGAGAAAACATTCATGTTTTTTATAGTGTTTGAGAAAAACTAGAAAACAAAATTAGTCCTAAACATCGTTGTAACTATGGCCTCTCTTAACTTTGATGAATAACAATATAAAATAAAACTAAGCACTAGGCAAACCCGGGTTGCCATCACCACTTGGAGGTTGTGGTCGTACATGAGCGAACACAGATGGTTGGTAGCAGGTCGGGCATCTACGCTTGGCAGGCTCGCCTGAAAGAGAATCAAACAGAGCATCTAGGTCGTGGTTGAGGATATTTTGACAGTGAGGTTGATCGACTACGTGCCTTCTCATGTTGAAGATAAGTTGCAGATGTTCTTATGAGAAAAAACAAGTTGTGTTGCAATAGGTTGAGGCTCATTGACAAGTTGTGTTGTCGTCGTACTTCTTTCGTCTTGCTAAGATGGTGGGGTCTCTTCCTCAACCAGACCCCACCTCTGGGCATCTCTGGCACAGAGGTTGCAATAGATTTAGGCTCATTGACAAGTTGTGTTGTCGTCATAATTCTTTCCTCTTTCCAAGATGGTGGGGTCTCTTCCTTAACCAAATAACCTTCCACATCTGATGTTGGGTCGAATCCCTAAGGAAATTGTCTTGAAATGTGAGGGGGGTCCTAAAGTTCTGAGGCAGAGAACATGAGAGAATCCAGAGGGACTTGAGGAGGAACCAGAGGGATATATTCCTCGACATAAGCCATGGCACTGTCGTTGTCCATCCAGTTTTGATCGGACAAGGGGGAATTCTCCAAGGAAGGACCAACATGGCTTGTGAAAGGGATGGGAGGAAGAATTGGAGATGAGAAGGGACCAGGTCATCGATGTATAGCCACAAAACTATAATAGGTCGACCCAAGTTTTGGTTTTCCTCTCTCACATGAAATTGGAAAGGAAGGGGTGAAAATGACAGCCAGAAGGGGAGGTGGATGCAGGAAGGGGAAAAAACTAGAAGGGGTGAGGAAAAATAACAACCAAACTAGAGAAAAACGGAAATAACCATTCCTTACCTCCATAAAACAAACCGAATTGACAGTGAAGAGCTCCATAAAGACTGAATTGGCAACTCTCAACCATCTCGTACCTACTCTATGAGACCTCGACCTTCGTTGTGGGTGAACCATTAAAACTTCCATATCACGTAGGCTCACTACCATCCTCCTCAATTGAATGTTGCTCATGCTAAAGAGACAGGGAGAAAGGATGATGGTAGGGAGTGTTAACTTCTCCCAGAGCATGTGTGCCAGATGTCACCCCTTTCGAAGGATTTTGAAATTGAAATATAATGTGGGTGTACACGGGAAATTCTAACATCAAAATATTTTCATCTTCAACTGTCTTAGGGTCACAAAGATGAAAAATGATTTTGATGCATGCCATTTTGGGAATTTTCCAATTCCCTGTTTCATTATGGAACTCGTGAGAGTTTGTTCCTATTCTAGCAATGTGGATTTTCTTCTTTACTCTAGAAAAAAGAGAGAAATATTTTGATCTTCTAGATTAAGGTTGATCACCTCCTTGCAACGTGTAGAGCATAGATTGAAGACAACAATCATTACTCCCATCTGCAATAGTGAATTTTTTTTTGAAAGAATACAACTGGCTAGAGTAGAGATTATACTTGAGGACTTCAAGCTATGGAAAGGCTTCATTAACAAAATGAAACAATCACAACCTTTTTGATCTTTATAACCTTGTTGGTTGTGAAGCCTAATTATCTTCCCGATTCAGAGGTCTTTGTTTTCATCTGTGTTTATACCCCATGAAGACTTTACACCTCGAAATAATGTACACTCCTCCACGCGGGGGAGTGCAGAGGGGGTTTACCCCCTCTACGGGGTTCGGGGGGTCCATCCCCCCCGGCTGGGGGATCCAGGGGAAAGCAGGCCCCCGACAGGGGTTTGGGGGACAACGTTCGCTGAAGGAAAAATTGCCTTGTAAATGTATATTGTAATTTCATAGTAAATATGGACCGTTCATTATAAGGTCGCAACTCTGATGGTAGAAGTTATGTTAAATTTTTTTTCCCCTAGAAGGCAAACCTCTTTTATGAGGGAAATGTATTGTGGCTATGTATTGTGGTGAATATTGTATTATGAGAGAGGAGACTGTGAGAGAAAGAAGAGGAAGTTACAACGGGTGTGTTTTAGGTTGTATTCCTTCATTTGTTGGATAATAATAATGGAAGGACCTGGAAATTTCTTTGGTGGACGTAGCCCACACTAGGTGAACCACATATATCTTTGTCTCTATTGTATTGTGTATCTTCTGTGTTTTATTTCCTTATTTGTTTTATTTTATTGCTCTGTGATCCTGTTTTTCTAACAACTGGTATCAAAGCGAAAGGTAACTCGCATGAAAAGAGGGTTCATGGTTCAAGTGGGAGCAATAGTGGAAGATGGAAAGTTTAGGGTCGAGATATTTAATGGCCAAAAATACTAGTTATGGAAAATGCAGATGGAAGATTATTTATATCAAAAGGATATATTCCTACAATTGGGTAGAATAGAAAAGAAGTCGATGACCATGAAGGACGAAGGATGGGAGGTTCTTGATAGAAAGGCTCTAGGAACGATACATCTGAGCCTGGAAGCATCAGTGGCTTTCAATATTTTGAAAGAAAATACAATGAGGGATCTTATGGACGCATTGGCTAAACTATATGAAAAACCCTCGGCGTCCAATAAGGTATTTCTAATGAAGATATTATTTAATATGAAGATGTTAGAAGGTGGGTCTATTGCAGATCATTTAAATGAATTTAATACGGTTACTAATCAACTAAGTTCTGTAAAAGTGGACTTTGATGATGAGGTCAAGGCCATTCTAATCTTCTTCTCATTTCCAGAAAGTTGGAATGGCTTGGTCATGGTTGTAAGTAACTATGTCTTTGGTTCAAACACTTTAAAATTTGATGATGTTGTTGGTGTTATCCTTAGCAAGGAAATGTGATGGAAAAGAACAGGTGATACATTAGGTAATGCATTAAACATGGAGAATAGAGGAAGATAAAAGGATAGAGGAAACGGATTAGGGAACCACGGGAATTGTAGGAAGGGAATATCCAAATCCAGAATGGGAAAGATAGAGTGTTGGAATTGTGGGAAAAAAGGACATCTGAAGAAATATTACAGAGCTCCAAAGAAACAAATAGATGGACATTAGGAGAAAAATCAAGAAGCAAATGTAACAGGTGATGTGTTACAATATGCTTTGATTCTTTCTATAGACAATATTTTTGAGTCTTGGGTAGTAGATTCAGGGGCTTCATTTCATGCCACACCCCATAGGAAACATTTTCTAGATTATGTTAAAGGTGATTTTGGACAGGTTCATTTGGGTGATGATGCACCATGCAAAATTGTTGGAATGGGAAGGGTAAAAATAAAGAAAAGTAATGGAAACCAATGGTTGTTGAAAGAGGTAAGACATGTTCCAGATCTAAGGAAAAATATGATTTCAACAGGGTAGTTGGCAAGTGAAGGTTTTATATCCATATTTACATATAAGGTGCGAAAGGTCACCAAAGGATCATTAGTGATAGAAAAAGGAGAGAAGGTAGGTACATTGTATTTATCTACTAGTAATATTGACTCTTCTATCTCTTTAGATTCTACAAGAGTGGATACAACATTGTGGCATCATAGGCTTGGACACATGAGTGAGAAGGGGATGCAGATACTTCACAAAATAAAGTTGTTTCCAGATCTTAAACAAATTGATTTGTATTTATGTGAGCATTGTGTTTATGGAAAACAAAAGAGAGTCAAATTTCTTAGAGTTGGAAAAGAAAATAAGAGTGAAAGGTTAGAGCTTGTGCATACAGATGTATGGGGAATAACTCATGTATCATCTCTTGGTGGCTCTCGTTATTATGTTACTTTTATTGATGATGCAACTAGAAAAACTTGGGTTTATTACATTCGAAAAAAATATGATGTTTTTGATACTTTTAAGAAATGGAAATCTTTGGTTGAGAATGAGACAGGAAAAAGGTTGAAGTGTCTTAGATCAAACAATGGAGGTGAACATTGCAGCAAGGAGTTTGATGATTATTGTTCATACCATGGGATTCGTAGAGAGAAGATAGTTCCAGGAACACCACAAGAAAATGGTGTGTCAGAAATGATTAACAAGACAATCATGGAGCGTGCAAGGAGTATGAGATTTCATGTTGGTTTTCCCTTACAGTTCCGGGAAGATGTTGTAGATAATGTTGTTTACTTAATAAACGTTGGACCTTCAAGCTCTTTGGATGGTAGAATTCTAGAGGAGGCATGGACAGGTAAAAAGGTAAATTATTTTTTTTTGAATACTTTCGGTTGTGAATAATCTGTCCATATTGATAAAGAAAATAGAACATAGCTTGAGGAAAAATCTAAGAAGTGTGCCTTTATTGGATACAATGTTAATGATTTTGGTTATCGCTTATGGGATTATGAAAATAACAAAATAATTAGGAGTAGAGATGTCATATTCAATGAGAAGTTAATGTACAAACATCATTTGCAGGGAAAGAAACAATAAAAAGAAAAACCAAAATACACAGTGCTTGATGACATCACTGAAAAACAAATTCCAAAGGTACCAGAAAATCATAATGTACAACAACAGGATCACCAAGTACCTCAAAATCCTGCAAGTGTTGTTAGAAGATCTACCAGGTTAAGTAGACCCCCTGAACGATACTCTTCTTCATTGTATTATTTATCGTTGACTGATTTCGGTGAACCATAATGTTATGAAGAGGCAATGTAGGTAGACACCAAAAATAAGTGGGAGCAAGGAATGAAAGAGGACATGGATTCCCTAGTAAATAACCAGACTTGGGATTTGGTTCATTTTCCTGTAGAAAAAAGAGCATTACAAAATAAATGGGTTTACAAGTTGAGGGAAGAAGATGGAGGCAAAAAGTGGTATAAGGCTAGACTTGTTGTAAAGGGGTTTTCATAAAAGAAAGGTATAGATTTTGATGAAATATTCTCATGTTTTTAAAATGACTTCAATTAGTACTATTTTAAGTCTGGTAGTAGTAGAAGATTTGCACCTTGAAGAATTAGATGTAAAAACAACTTTTCTCCATGGGGATTTGGAGGAAGAGATTTATATGCAGTAGCTACAGGGGTATGAGGTCAAAGGGAAGGATAATTTGGTATGCAGGTTGAAGAAGAGATTTTATGTCCTAAAGCAAGATTCGAGGCAGTGGAATTTGAAGTTTGATAGGTTTATGATAGAACAAGGTTATAGTAGATGTCATTCGGATCACTGTGTTTATTTTAAAAAACTAGAAAATGGAAGCTATATTATTTTGTTATTGTATGTAGATGACATGCTTGTTGCAAGGTCTAATATGCAGGATACAAATGTGCTCAAGAAGAAATTAGCCAATTCATTTGCGATGAAGGATTCAGGTGCCGCAAAGAAAATCCTTGGTATGAGAATAACAAGAGACATGAAAAATCGTAAATTGACATTGTCTCAGGGTGAGTACATAGAGAAGGTGTTGGAGAGGTTTAGAATGCATAATGTAAAACCAGTTAGTACACCTTTGGCCAGCCATTTCAAATTAACTAAGGAAATGTGTCCCAAGACACATGAGGAGATAGAATACATGTCCAGGGTCCCTTATTCATCAACAGTTGGCATCTTGATGTATGTGATGGTTTGCAGAAGACCATATATTGCACATGCAATAGGAGTTGTGAGCAGGTATATGAACAATCTAGGTAAAGAACATTGGGATCCAATAAAGTGGTTTCTCAGGTATTTGAGAGGTACTGCTACTCATGCGTTATGTTTTGGAGGTTCAGACACTGTTCTATAGGGATACATTGATTCAGATATGGCAGGTGATAAACATAGCATGAAGAGAACCACATGGTATGTTTTTACTATAGGTGGAAAATCAGTAAGTTGGATTTCAAAACTGCAAAAGGTTGTTGCACTTTCAACAACAAATGTAGAGTATGTTGCTGCTACAAAGGTTAGTAAAGAAATGATTTGGTTACAAAGGTTTATGGAGATATTTGGAAAGAAGCAGGAGAATAACAGGTTGTACTATGACAGTGAGAGTGTCATTCATCTTGCAAATAACTTAGCCTTCCATTCAAAGACTAAGAATATACAACTCAGGTACCATTTTATATGATCTGTCTTGGAAGATGGACATTTGAAGTTGGAAAAGATACACACTAGCCAGAATCCTATAGACATGTTAACTAAGGGAGTAACTAGGGAGAAACTAAGTTCCTGCTTAGTTTTAGTTGGTCTTCAAGCATGAAGATGAAAAATTTTCCAGGTCCAAGAAGGATCATAGTCCAACATATACAACATCGATGGAGTTTTTGAGATCAATATCCAAGTGGGAGATTGTTGGTTATGGAGCCTAATTATCTTCCTGATTCAAAGGTATTTGTTTTCAGCCTTGTTTATACCCCATGAAGACTTTACACCCCGAAAGAATGTACACTCCTCCAAATAGGGGAGTGTAGAGGGGGGTTACCTCCTCTATGAAGTCCAGGGGAAAGCGGGCCCCTGGAGGGGGTTCGAGGGAAAATCCACTGAAAGAAAAATTTCCTTGTAAATGTATATTGTAATTTCATAGTAAATTTGGACTGTTCATTGTAAGGTCATAGATCTGACGGTAGAAGTTATGTTAGGGTTTTTTTTCCCTATAAGGAAACCCTCTTTTATAAGGGAAATGTATTGCGACTATGTATCATGGTGAATATTGTATTCTGAGAGAGGAGACTTTGAGAGAAAGAAGAGGAAGTTACAACAAGTGTGTTGTAGGTTGTATTCCTTCATTTGATGGATAATAATAAAGGAAGGACCTAGAAATTTCTCTGGTGGATGTAGCCCACACTAGGTGAACCACATATATCTGTGTTTCTATTGTATTGTGTATCTTCTGTGTTTTATTTCTGCATTTCTTTTATTTTATTTCTCCGCAAACTTGTTTTTCCAACAAACCTAACTTTGAAGTTTAATTAATTTGCATAATCATTGTAACATCCCAATAGAGAAGGAGAACCTAAGTGTCATGACTATCCATTGACAATTCAACAGTTAAAGAATACGAAAGACATCTCTTCCTTTATATAAAATAAAGGAATGTAAATGTAAAAAGAACTTCTATGCTTTGGCAACCCGATGGTACTATTAATTACAATTGATTAAAGAGAAAGAGACAATTTTTGAGACTGGTGATTTTAGTGGGTGTGTTTTGGATTACTCTTAATGCATTTATTGTCTATTTGAGTTCTGTAAGTATTATTGTGTGAATTGTTTTTGCAATTGTCTTATGTGCTTAGATTATCACTGGTTTCTGTCATTAAATACAATAATAATGTTGTATAATCATAGTGAAATTACTTATAGCTAAGTTTAATGACATTATCATTTTCATTTATCATATGAATGTATGAACTTTTTCTAACTCAGGCAACATTATTCTTAACTATATTAAATCTTTATTAGTTCTCTCTTGATCAAGATAGGTTTAGTTCAATTTAGGACTGCATCTTAGAATAGTTATAGTCAACATCATTTAGTTTAATATCATATTTTTATTCGTTTGAAAACCTTCTGTTCTCATACTCATATTTAGATAATTAATTTAGAGTTGCAACCAGGTCAATATTCTGGTCAGAAACGCTACCCCAAATGAGACTGGGTCTAATTGGGACCTACCATCGGGTGTTCTCCATTAACTATTTGAACATGTCTTTTGGGCTCGTCAACACTATTGTAATTAGAATTTTAGAAACAAGAAGACAATGTATTAGTATAAATGTATCTCTTCAGTAGTAATTGTATATTGAACCTAGACTAGCCTTGATTTGGAGTCGATAAGATTAAGATGCTCAAGATACTGATAGAATATGGATCTATATTCCTTAGAGTGGTGATTTTATTTTAAATATTATCCCCAAGGAATCCAAAAATGACTTATAAATCCATGTCGAGATCCTCATGGAAGTGCCCCCCTATTGAATCTAACTAGTAAAGAAACACAAACTCTTTTGATTAATGGTCATGCTAATTCATTTATTAAAGAAATGAGACCATGAAGATATACCATGATAGAATATAAACGTCGGGAGTGTTTGAATTAACATCAAGAAGCGCATGGAAGAGGAACATGAAAGTGATTAAGAATGAAGCAATGAAGAACCTTTACTTGATAAGTAGTCGACTACTATAACATTACCGATAATACCACTTATTCAATGATTGGAAACAATCATGGAAAACATTAGAAATGGAAATGTTTCTGTATATGGGATGTAACAGATGTCATCAATATGGGATGTAACAGATGTCATCAATAAAGTAAACTAAATGACACAATTTGTTGGATCTCTACGAAGGAGAGAATTAATTTGGTTCGTGAACATAAAAAAAATCACAACAACATTAAGGAACAAATAAAAGATAGATTCTTTTCATTCTTTAGAACTCAAGATGTCAAGCATCTTATAGCTCAAAGTCTCAAAGAGACAAAACAAATTCCAAATGTGTCAGTAAGGGACTATGATAAATTATTTAATGATTATCCAGATTCCTTATGTTATAAATAAATATATTTTGGTACAATGGCTTGTGTTTGGTCTCCTATAGAATACTACAACACCCCTAAGAATGCATGATATCGAAATGTATGAAGAAGCACTAAAGAGAGACCAACAAATTGAAATTGATGAGTAATGCATAATATTGTTGATAGATAGAATATTTGATATGTAAAATACAGTGGAAATTTCATTAATTTTTTTTATTGTGCAATGGATCTTACAATATCCTTAGATCTCAAATTTATTGTTACTCTATTAGTGCCCAAATTTATGGAAATAACTACAATCAAAATGAAATAACAAGAATATGAACACACCATCCACAAAAATAAATATAGGAGGTGACTTGGGGAACCCAATATGGGAGAAAAACTAGGTAGAAGGTGAGGTCTATACCCTACTCTCTTTTTTTGAGTTATGAAATGAAAGTGAAAAGAAGGTGGCACTTGCTATGGAGTTTCCATGGACATTGTGGCTTGAATGACTACTACAAAATCTTCTACCTCATATGTTATAATCCAACTCCTAGATTCTTTTCTCAACCATGGAACAATAACAACACCAAAAGAATGGAACACCTTCTCTTCCTAATGGCCCAATATTTAACATAGTGTGATAGCCATCAGTTAGGGTTAGGGATTTTGCATGCTTCAACCCTCAATTAGTGTTAAGGATTTGAACCCTCTAAAATATTATTTAAATCCCACATGTGAATAGCCCCACATGTGTGAGTAATGGGGGATAATGTGGCATCCACTGAGTACCATGGTGGTCAATAGGGTAGGTCCACTTGCGGGAAGCATAAATTCCCCATACGAACTCTGATTGAGATAATTTTTGCACCATTGGAAATATTTTATTGTGTAGAACAATTTTAAGATATTGGGAGCTATTATCTCAAATTTTTTACCATGTTCCATTTGATGCCTCAAACTAGTTCTAGAAGGTTCTAGAACCCAAATCACCAAATGGAGGCCTACCCCTAAAATTGGCCCTACAAGCCAATTTCTCCAATTTTCTAGCTAAATGGTACCAATATAGATGAAAAATTATATAATGATCCATTCCATATGAATATTAGAGGAAAAATAGGAAAAAATGCAAAAATTCATGCGAGAATTGCATAAACTGCTTCCTCCATGGAATTAGTGTATATAATAAAGTCTTTCTCAAAGTACGGCTTCACCTAAAACGGTGTGGATCTGATTTACTTCTTTATTCTTACAAAAGAATTCTTGACGTCTTCAGTCCAAGAAAGGAAATATCTTTCTTGAGAAGATTGTGAATTGGTTTGATCATTACAACAAAATCAGTAACAAATCTACGGACAAAGTTGACAATTCCCATAAAGGCTTGAACCTCCTTTTTGGAAGTGGGGGAAGGAAGGTTCGGAATAGAAATGATCCTTTCGGGATCTATTCTTATTCCTGAATCAGAAACAATATGTCCAAGGAGCTTTCCATTGGTAATGTCGAAGATAGACTTAGAAGGATTTAAATAAATGCTGAACTTTCTGCATCACATGAGAACTTTTCTAAGATGACCAAAATGATCCAATCGATTATTTGAATATACAGTCAAGTCATCAAGATAAATCTGAATAATCTTACTGATCATATCATCAATAGCTATCTGCATAGCTCTTTGGAAAGTGGCACCTGCATTAGATAAGCCAAAAGGCATGCATTCATAAGCAAATGTGCCCCAACGTGTAGTGAACGTGGTTTTGTATTTATCAGTCATTTTTACCTTGATTTGATTATAACCAGAAAAACCATCTAGTAAGGACATCATTTGTGACCCCACAACTTGCTGCAAAATCATTTCCATGTTAGGGAGAGGAAAGTGGTCTTTTATGCTCTCTTTATTCAATGCACAGTTGGATCTGACTAGTTGTTTTCCTAACGGGAACCAAATTCGAAACCCACTCAAAATACTTAACATGAAAAATTATCCCATCTTTCAAGAGTTTTTCCAACTCCTTTATAATAGTAGCTTCAAGTGTGGGATTAATGGGTCTTTGTTTTTTCCTAGCTGGTTTTATACCCTCCTTGATAGGAATGACATGATGTATAAGAGCAGGATCAAAACCACGAAGATCCTCATATGACCAAGAAAAAACATCTTGAAATTCACTAAGTAACTTAGTGAATTTCATATTTTCTTCATCAGTACATTGGGCACCTATATTAACATTCTTTGGGGAATCGAGTGTTCCAATGTTCAAGGAAATGGTTTCACCCACTTTCCTTTTTGACTCCTCTTCTTTACGCATTTCTTTGTTTCCTACATCACTCGATGAAAGCGAACTTTCTAGAGGAGTCAAGCCCTTTGGAATTTTGTTGTTTTCCATGGATATAATCTCCTTGGGCTTATATGGTTCATTTTGTATGAAATCACAGATGCCTTCATCACTAGGGAAGACCTACCATGAATCTACATTGTTAGGAATATGAGGACGATATAAATATTGAAAAGTACAATCAGGTCTTTGTGGTAGAAGTTTTCGAGTAGGAGACGCTGTGAATACAACTAACATGTAAGCCATTGAATTAAGTTACCTTTTAACATGAGTGATGTTAAATGATAATAAGTTCAATATAAGAATATAAACAACTTGGGTGTATCGTTTCATCAACTTGTTTCTAGGAGAATATATTTTATGTACAAGGTTCACAACAAGCTCAGAGTCCCCAAAAACTGTAAGGTGTCCACAACCTAAATTATAAGCATTTTCAATGCCTAGCTGTTGGATCATGTTGTCATTGATGCCAATGGTTTGATTGATTGATGTCATTGATTGATGTCAAGTGATTGATTGATGTCAAAGGATTGATTGATTTATGATTGATGTAATATAATATGTATTATGCTTGATGAGAATGCATAGATGAAGATGGATCAATGAGTTGTCATTGATACATGATGAAGATGGATCGATGTGGTTCCATTGGTATATGATGCATT
>ML800808.1:77001-125122 GCA_009831015.1 Picea engelmannii
ACTGCAACAAAAATGACACCATTTATGGCACTTTATGGATACCACCCTCCTTCCATCACTTCTTCTCTAAAAGAAAAATCTAAGGTTCAAGCAGTGGAAGATCACATCAAGAATCAACAACAAGTTCTCCAAATCTTAAAAGACAACTTGACCATGGGACAAAATTACATGAAACAACAAGTAGATCAACATTGTAGTGAAAGAAGTTTTGAAGTAGGGGATTGGGTGTTTTTAAGAATACAACCATACAAATAGATGTCCCTCAAGCAAGCCAAGAAGGATAATAAATTATCACCAAAGTAATATGGCCCTTATAAGGTGTTGCAAAAGATTGGTACTATGGCATATAAATTGGAGCTGCGTGCATCTTCATGAGTACACCAAGTTTTCCATGTTTCATGCTTAAAGAAGGTTATAGGCGACAAGATCCCAGTTCAAACTATATTGCCTGAACTTGACGAGGAAGGAAAAATCATATTGGAGCCTGAAGCCATCACTGACACAAGAATTCGCCAGCTGAGGAATAGATCCATTTCAGAGTATCTCATTAAATAGAGGAAACTACTGGCTGAAGATTCAACTTGGGAAGATGAGTCTTTTATACAAAAGCATCCAGATTTACTCAAGCATTGTGGACAACACTTGTCTCAAGGGGAAGGGCATGTTAAGCCCTAATATTGGCTCATTACCCCTTAATTGGGGCATATTATATTAGTAATGTTATTTTATTTATGTTGGCTTTAGTCCATTAGTTGTAATTATACCTCCTAGTATCCTATATATACCAAGGAGACATTTTCATTTTGAATCATCTTGTACTTGAACATTTAAGTGGGGTAAAAGGAGGTTTCCCCCTCGAAGAGGCTTATTATCTGAAATTATCTCTTTTTCATGGCGTTGAGTACTTTTTCTGAGATTTTTCTATGCTATATTGATATTTGGTTCTTAACAAAAATAAAATAACATGAAACACTGCCCTCAGCTGTGTGGGTCTCCAAAACAACAGAATGCAACCTCCAACAGAAAAACAAATGAAGCCAACCCATTTTAACAATATTTCAAAATGATCGACCAAGTATAAACCCATGCCCGACCAAAAGTATGCATAATGTTTTCATCAATTTCTGGGTAGCATTATATTCATACTGTGTAATGTTTACCAGGAAACAGTGAGGTCATAGAAAGAAAACTAACAACTCAGGGTTTTTCCCAAGGCACAAAATACTTTAATCTTTCATCAGTTCACATTGAAACCCACAGGGTCAAAATATGGCGTGTGTACAATAGCCACAGAGACCAACAAAATTGAGATAAAGGTGGGGAATTCACAAATATGATAGATTTGGAAGTCTATGATAACCAATTTCAATAGAGAGGCCAACCCGAATACAGAGCCATGGAAAAGAAGGCTTTACTGCCATTTTTTATTCAACCATTTCATGCGAAGGATTATACACAACAAGAAAACCCAACCATTTTATTTTTTAAATGCCAATAGTCCAAAAGCACCACCATGAGAAACCAAGGACGCAAACACCAATACATAGTTCACAAATATCATAATAGCTTAAGAATCACACAGACCACAAGCAACTAGAGCCAAAAGTTGATTCAAAGGACAGAGTAACTATCATGGATGGAAAAGTAAGAAAACCCATACATGGAAAATCCTGTGCGAGGATAAAAACAAGATTGTATACCTCCTTCATGACCGAGCAAGGTGAACCAACAACAACTACCAGAGCCAAAATAATGCAAGAATGACTAGGGTGATGGGCTCAAGGGGAATTTGAGTGACATGCAGTAAATGAACATCGCTTTTCCCTTCCAAATTCATTGAATTCTTAGAACGAGCCAAGTCCACTCACCATAGCACTAAAATCAAACCATTAATCAATCAAAACCCAAAATTTCTAGATCATTTTTGAAAAGTGCGCCACGCCTTGGTAATATCAAACTTCTTCAAATGTCAACTTGCTAGGAACAAAAATCAATATGAAACTCGAACAATGCACATAATCATAGTAGCAAAGGTCAAGAGCACACAAAATCTTGTCATAACAATACACAGCATTAGAACCTGAGTATAATTCTTTTATCCAAAATGGAAACATTATTATATTCTATGAGAGATCACCAAATCCTTTTAGTGCCATGTTTTAATCATCCAACCAACACATATCACCATAACATTTTAAACTATTATCTAGAGAAAATGAACTGTAAAATACTATGTTGATACCATCACATAAGTCAACAAAATATAAACACTGCTTATCCATCATAGTGCCATAAGTCTACAAGGGGTTCCCACCTACTAGTTTATTATTAATATAAATAAATAATAAATCTTGGCAATCATTTGCAAGCATAACATTCATCATTGCGTTTTTAAGTGTCAACAACCATCAAGGATAAGTTCCCCATTCTAGTCATCGATGATCTCTTGGATGAGCTCAAGGGCACTTAATTCTTCACCAAACTTGATCTTTGTTCTAGCTACCACCAAATTTGCATGAAGGAGGATGATATTCCCAATACTACTTTTTGTACTCATGAAGGCCAATATGAGTTCTTGGTTATGCCATTTGGCCTTTGCAATGCACCTTCCACCTTCCAAAGTCTCATGAAAAACATATTTCAACCCTTTCTATGTGATTTTGTCCTCATCTTCTTTGATGATATCCTAATCTACATTAAAACTTGGCATGCCCATGTCACCCATGTGGATAAGGTCTTACTATTGGCAATTTGGTTGTCATTGATGTCAATCTTGATAAATAGGTGAAGTATCATTGATTGATTGGTTTGAGAAGAATTGTCAATATTGGACATATTGTTACGAAGGTGACTTGAATGTCAAGCATTGTCAATATTGGATATAATGTTATGAAGGTTGGACATAATGTTATCAGGGTGACTTGAATGTCAAGCATTGTCAATATTGGACATAATGTTATGAAGGTGACTTGAATATCAGTCGAAAGATAATATTGACTAATATATTGAATGAGCTTGATACACTCATCCTATATTGTATAAGGTTGAGATTGTGTCATTAACATCCATGCACAAAAGAAGAAACTATCCAACTAAAAAGGATAAATGGATAATCCAATATGGATCCATACAAATCACAAATAAAGAAGTTAATAAGACATGGTTAATTAAAAGTAATTCATAAAATCTCAATTGAATAAGAGTCCAAATATGAAACAAAATGTCAATGGTCGATGTTTGGTGAGGAAGAATTGACACCATCGATTGATAAGGAAAGTCTATTCAAACAACAATAAGGTCGACTATATGGAAGTTGATCGACTACAAGACGATTCGAAGAAAATTCGACCGACTGCAAGCTTGCAGATTGACAGAAGTTGGAGAAGACAAGTCGATCGATTTCAAGATGATTTGAAGACAAGTCGACCAATTGAAGGTTGAATTCGAAGTAAAATTGAGTCAGGAAATACAAGTTGGTCAAAGCAAGTCGAAACAACCAAAGTTGAATTTCTCAAGTCGGTTTTCTTCCAAGTCGAGTTGGTCCAAGAAATAAGTAACCTAAAGGTCGAAGTCGAAGTAAAATTAAATACAAATCGGGTCGAGGTTGAAGCAAGATGAGTCGAATAGAATTGAAATACTCAAGTCAAAATTTCTCCTAGTTGAGTCGACCAAAAAGATGTTTTTCGGTCGAATAAGGAAGAAAATACAAAAAAGGGTGAGACCAAGTCAAATCTGTAGTGACTAGCAGTTGAGAGGGAACCGATTTTAATATAACCATCAAGTAAAATGTTTACAAGTTGAGTTTAAATAATCACCAACAAAGGAGATATGTGGAGGTCGATTTTGACATTCACGAAAAGGTAATATGTACTGAATTTGATCTGGAATCCGAAGACAAAAGGAAAATATGGGCAAGTTTTCTTTAAAGAACCTCTTGTACCGGCCACCTTGCACACTTTCGGGGGAACTTTATCGCGTGTCGGATAATTTGGCATGTTCTTCAAAAACCCATGTCGTATAATTTTAAAATTTGTTTCCATCACTCTAGAATTGTCATACACAAATCGATGTCTAAATTGGTGTACGAAAATCAATTAATAAAGGTTACCATTTGTGTTAATTAAATGAAGGGGTGCAATGTTTCATTCCAAAAGGACACATTGTTTCAAAGTGGCACCCTTTGAAGGACTATATAAGTAAAGGAATATGAAGGGAAGAAAGTGACTTGGTGGATATATATATATATAATGGATTGAATGAAAGTTCATTCTATCAAGTTGGTTCCTGTTTACAAGATGAGTCTTGTCATGAAGATTGGATTCCTCACATCTTAGATGGATCTGAGATCAAAAAGATGGGTCTTGTTATGAGAGTTGGATTCCTCATTTCTTAGTTGGATCCGAGAACTACAAGCTGGGTCTTGTATAAGAGAGTTGGATCTCTCATATTTAGTTGAAGTTGAATATATTAAAGGATTGATTTTATATGTATTCATTCAAGTTAAATAAATAAAAGAATGATATTTTATCTACTACATTCGGTTTGTGTTATACAGTTTTATGAATAATTAATTAAACTGCATATATATTATTCAATTAATTTAGTTGATTTATGAAAGTGTGAAAAGTAGCCAAAAGTTCCAGACACTGATTCACCCCCCTCTCAATGTCAGCGTGTGTTTAAACAATTGGTATCAGAGAAGGTTCCTTCACTACAATTTAACCACTCAATTGTTCTTAAGAGAAAAATTGGTATCAAAGTAATGTTTCTTCAAGGAAAAATAGTCTAATCACTGGAAGGAAGATCCTACTAAACAAACAAAGGAATGAACAAATGTCTCTCTCCACAAATGAAGGTCCTTTATTTGATGGAACATACTACTCTTCATGGAGGGAAAGAATGAAAATATATCTGAAGTCAAGCGGATATGGATTTTAGGACTCAGTAGTAAGTAAGCCTTGGTACTTAACTATCTCAATGAACAAATAAAAAACTACAAAAGAAGAAAAGAGAAACAATCCAATGGTATTAAAAGCAATTCAGAATGGACTGTCAGACCGAATCAAAGAAAAGATGGGACATTTCACCTCTACTAAAGTATTATGGCTCCAACTAGAGAGTTCTTATCAGAGTAAAGTACAAAACACAAAAAAATAAGACAATACCATCAAGGAATTGATGCAATCCCCAGTCATCAATAAATAAGACAAATCAAACAAGGAATTGATGCAATCCCCATTCATCAATAAAGAATAAAAATCAAGAAAGGAATTGATGCAATACCCAGTCATCAAAGAAGAAGACAACTCAAACAAGAAATTGATGCAATCTCTAGTCATCAATGAAGAAGACAACTCCATCAAGGAATTGATGCATACCTCAGTAATCACTGAAGGAAAAATACTAAATCTTAAGACTGATGTTATAGTTTCATTAGAAGAGATTCGTATGGAACCAAGAAATGGTACATATATTGAGGTTCCTGTGGAGGTTCTTGACAATATCGAATACACAACTATGTGAACTCTAGAAGAGTTGGAGAAACCTCAAAACAAATATATGTTGCTACTACACCAGTTAGATCAATCTAACAACCATGAAGAGAAAGAACAAAAGATTAAGCTAGAAGACAAAGAAAAAGATATCAATATATTAAAGACTAAAGTTGTTGATCTAACAAAAGAAATGAACAAGTTGAAGGCATATGACAAACTCAATAAATGCACAAAATAATTAGAAGAAACAAAAGAAATGGTCAACAGTCTAAAGACTCAACTTGAAGAAGCTAAGGGAAGTGAAGAAACATTGAAGATCTAGTTGACTAAAAAGGAAGAATCATGCCACATGCTGGAATTGGAAGTCATCAACCTCAAAATGATTCAGCTAGAAAACAAGGAAGAAATCAAAAGATTGAAGACTGAACTTGTTGATCTAACAAAATAAATAGAAGAGTTGAAGACATATGACAAAACCAATAAATTCACGGAATTCTTGGATGAGACAGAATAAATAGTCATCAATCTAAAGACTAAACTTGAAGAAGCTAGGGAAATAGAAGAAGACTTTAAGATCCAGTTGACTAAAAAGGAAGAAACATGTCACATGTTGGAATTGGAAGTTATCAACCTCAAAAAGAAGAATCAAAAGACAAAAGAAATTGTCAAATTCTAGAACATGTCAACCATCCTGGATAAGATCTGGAACAATCAAAGACCAACCGATGAAAAAACTGGTCTTGGGTACAATAAAAAAGAAGAAGGTGGCAAGTGAAATATCATTCACAAACATGAGAAAGGATTATTCTCCTCAAAAGGAAATAGTGTAATCACAAACCAAATTCAAACCATGAACTTTGTTAAAGGAGGAATCTATAAAAGTAAAAAACAAGAAACATAACAAAAGGAAGACTTCCCATGTCACAATAGACTTGAGTATGGAAAAGCCTTCAATGGTTATTGCTTTTGTTGTAAAAACTTTGGTCACAAAGCATTGGAATGAAAGAGTCCTGAAAATAAAAATTCAGGAACGTCCAATAACTTAATGAGATGTTGGAGCTGAAATTATGTTGGGAACACAAAAAGGTTTTTTCATACCATGCGATGCTAAAACTATGATAAGTTTGGGAATAAATCCCAAGACTACAGGAAATCAAGAAGACAACCCATGAAAAATAATCCATACAAGTCAGGAAGGAAATATAACGAACTTTGGAAGAAAAGAAGAGAGGATAAATATCAAACGACAAATGTAGAAAATAAAATTTCATCAAATAGAGTGCCTTATAGAAATATATGGAGAAGAAAAATATGAAGCAAAAAGCAAGAAAGATGATGAAGATCTTGCACCTAAAAATGAAGAAATTGATAATAATAAACTGATGGATGAAATTTCTAATAAGGAATGTAAAATTAAAAGCTTTTCATATGAAGAGGAACAAGCTCAAGGAAGAAGAATTTTTGAAGAAGAAGATGAAGAAGATTATGGTGCAAAAAAGAATGGTGATGATGATGAACTCTCAAAAGAAAATCAGTATTTATAATAGTGTGATGATTAAAACAAATAATATCTAAACAAGAAAGCAACAAAAGTAGTTCAAAATATATAAAGACAGAGTATGAACATAGCAAAGTTATTAATGATATTAAAGAACATTAAATATCTCTTGGAATCAAAGAACTAAAGAATATCAAGAAGAAGAAGAAATAGATCAAGAAGATCAGTAAGATTCACACCCTTGTCCATTATGACAAAGTAGAAGACAATGAAACCCTATTTGAACACAAAAATACCAAGATATTGAGATAACAACTGGCACATTCACAGGGGGAGAAAATAAGTAAAATTTTTCTTTACTTTGTCATTGATTTCAAAAGAGGAGAGATAAACAATAAAAACAAAGACCAAAGTAAATGGGACAAAGATAGAGGGAGCATCACCTCAGGGGGAGCATCGTCTCAGGGGGAGAAGAGAAATATTCCCTTTGTCATTATTTTCAAAGGGGGGGAGATAAAGAGTAAAACAAAGTCAGCTCAAAGGACTCACAATACCAAATACATTTCACAAGGGAAGTAAGATTGTTTTACTAAGGTTTCCATCAATAACAAAGGGGGAGATTGTTTGAAATTTGGTTGTCATTGATGTCAACCTTGATAAATAGGTGAAGTATCATTGATTGATTGTTTTGAGAAGCATTTTCAATATTGGACATATTGTTATGAAGGTGACTTGAATGTCAAGCATTTCCAATATTGGATATAGTGTTATGAAGGTGGCTTGAATGTCAAGCATTGTCAATATTGGACATAATATTATGAAGGTGACTTGAATATTAGTAGAAAGATAATATTGACTAATATATTGTATGAGCTTGATACACTCATCCTATATTGTATAATGTTGACATTGTGTCATTAACATCCATGCACAAAAGAAGAAACTGTCCAAATAAAAAGGGTAAATGGATAATCCAATATGGATCCATACAAATCACAAATAAATAAGTTAATAAGACATGGTTCATTAAAAGTGATTCAGAAAATATCAATTTTAGAAGAGTCTAGAGATGAGACATAATGTCAATGGTAGATGTTTGGTGAGGAAGAATTGACACCATCGAGTGACAAGTCGAGTTGATTCAAACAACAATAAGGTCAACTATCTGGAAGTATATTGATTGCAAGACGAGTCGAAGAGAAGTCGACTGACTGCAAGACTGCAGATTGACAAAAGTTGGAGAAGAAAATTTGGTTGATTTCAAGACAGTTTGAAGACAAACCGACCAATTGAAGGTCGAATTCGAAGTAAAATTGAGTCGGAAATATAAATCGGAAAAAGTAGGTCAAGACAACCAAAGTCGAATTTCTCAAGTCAGTTTTCTTCCAAATCGAGCCGGTCTAAGAAAGAAGTAACCTAAAGGTCAAATTCAAAGCAAATTTAAATACAAATTGGGTCTAGGATGAAGCAAGATGGGTCGACTAGAATTGAAATACTCAAGTCGAAATTTATCCTAGTTGAGTCGACCAAAAATATGTTTGTCGGTCGAATGAGGAAGCAAATACGAAAAAGGGTGAGACCAAGTCAAATATTTAGTGACTAGCAGCTAAGAGGGAACCAATTTTAATACAACCATCAAGTAAAATGTTTACAAGTTAAGTTTAAATAATCACCAACAAAGGATATATGTGGAGATCGATTTTGACATTCACAAAAAGGTAATATGTACTGAAGTCGATTTGGAATCCGATGACAAAAGAAGAATATGCACAAGTTTCCTTCAAAGAACCTCTTGTACCATCCATCTCACACACTTTCGTGGGAAATTTCTAATGTGTCGGCTAATTGGGCATGTTCTGCAAAAAACCCATGTCGTAGAATTTTAAAATTTGTTCCATCACTCCAGAATTGCCATACAAAAATCGATGTCTAAATTGGTGTATGAAAATCAATTAATAAAAGTTACCATTTGTGTTAATTAAATGAAGGGCTGAAATGTTTCATTCCAAAAGGAAACATTGTTTTAAAGTGGCACCCTTAGGAGGACTATATAAGTAAAGAAATATGAAGGGAAGAAAGTGTTTTGGTGGATATATATATAATGAATTGAATGAAAGTTCATTGTATCAGGTTGGTGCATGTTTACAAGCTGAGTCTTGTCATGAGGATTGGATTCCTCACATCTCAGTTGGATCTGAGATCAATAAGCTGGGTCTTATTATGAGAATTGGATTCCTCATTTCTCAGTTGGATCTGAGAACTACAAGTTGGGTCTTGTATTAGAGAGTTGGATCTCTCATATTCAGTTTAAGTTGAAGATATTAAAGGATTGATTTTGTTTGTATTCATTCAAGTTAAATAAATAAAAGAACAATATTTTATCTACTATATACAATTTGTGTTATACATGTTTATGAACAATTAATTGAACTCCATATATTTTATTCAGTTAATTTAGTTAATCTATGAAAGTGTGAAAAGTAGCCAAAAGTTCTAGACATTGATTCACCCCCTCCCCTCTCAGTGTCAGTGTGTGTTTCAACACTTACAACTACTATATAATCATCAACTCTTTCTCAAGAGATCCAAATGTGTCATTGGCTTCTTTGAAGTGGAATATTTGGGTCATATTGTTAGTAATGATGGTGTACGAGTGGACATGAAGAAAATTGAACCAATGAAGGATTGGCCACATCCTAAGACTCTTAGAATTTTACGAGGTTTTATTGGTCTCACCGGTTACTAATGGAAGTTCATAAAGAACTATGGAAATATTGTTTCTCCCCTCACTTCCTTACTTAAAAATACAATTTTATTTGGAATTTATCCAAATATCAGGCCTTCCAGGATTTGAAGAATGCTATGTGTACAACCCCAATACTCACTCTGCCAAATTTCATGAATATATATTTTTTGGAATGTGATGCCTTAGGAAAAGGCATCCGAGGAGTCCTCATGCAAGAGGTGAGACCCCTATCTTTTTTCAACAAACAAATTCGTGAGAGGTACTTGGGAAAATCCACCAATGAAAAATAAATGATGATTATCTTGCATGCTATGGATATCTAACATCCCTACCTTCTTGGGAAATTTTTAGATTTAAATTGATAATCATAGCCTAAAATACTTCTTGGAGAAAAGGATTTCATCCCTGAAGAAACATAAATGGGTCACCAAAATATTGGGCTATGATTATGATATCATTTATAAGAGGGGAAAGGATAATATGGTTGTATATGCTCTGTCTTGAAAGTATGAAGAAGAAGGGTCCATCCTTTCTCTCTCCTTCATCATGGTGGATTGGTTGAATGATTTATGCAAGGAATGGTTCACAAATCCCAATATCCTCTACCTAATCCAACAATTTCAATGGCACCACATGCATCTCAAGGATACACTTGACACAATGAAGAGACTCTCTATAAAGGGTGTTTGTATTTGAGAAAACAATCCACATTTAAATCAACAATGATATCTGAACTCCATGCATCTCCCATGGTAGGTCATTTATTCTTCAATAAAATATATGAATGGATCAAATGTTCATTTTTTTTGGGAAGGAATGAAGATGGACACCTGCACTTTTGTGTCGAAATGCAACATTTGATAATGACACAAGGGAGAAACCATGAAAACTCTATGTGAACTACAACATTTACCTATTCCGCTAGCTGTATGGACTAAAATTTCCATGGATTTCATTGTTTGGTACCAAAATATGGTAATAAATCAATCATGATGGTTTTGGTTGATCACCTTTCCAAATATGTTCATTTTTTTCTCTCTACAACACCCCTTTAAATATTCCATGGCCATTCAAGTTTTGATGGATAATATATTTAAGCTCCATCGAGTATGTAAAAATCTATTGTAATGGACCATGACCCGACTTTCACTAGAAATTTATGGAAAGAACTATTTAAGCTCCAGGGAACTCAATTGCATCTTAAGGCTACCCATCACCCTTATACTAATGGTTAGATGGAAGTTTTCAACAAGTGTTTGGAGCATATTTGAGGTTCTTTACTTTAGAATGATATTCCCAATAGGTTCAGTGGTTACCCCTAGAAAAATGGTGGTACAATGCAACTTATCATGGGGCCACTTGATTGACCCCCTTTGAGATCGTCTATCACCAAAACTGCCCATTGATGCTATCCTACTTACTGGGTATATTTAAGGTGCATGAGGTTGACTAAACCCTTATATATTAGGTCAAGATTCTCTACACTCTCAAAGATAATCTGGTCATGGATTAGAATCAAATGAAGCAATAGGGTAACCAACATATCTCCAAATGCTATTTTGAAGAAGGGGATCATGTGTTACTTTTTCCGCAACCTTACAAGTGAACCTCCCTCAAAGAAAACCAGAACTCGAAGCTTTCTCCAAATTTATATGGCCCATGTAAGATCCTCAAGAGTATTGGGCCAATGGATTACAAATTAAAAATTCCAAGCCACTCTAAAATCCATCCAATATTATATCCATCCAAGAAAGCGATTGGATATAATTTCCATGTCCAAACAAGCTTTCCCAAATTGGATGAAGAGGGTTTCATTTAGTTGAAACTTGAGATCATCCTTGACAAAAGAGAGCATTGTCTCTGTTAGAATATAATGGATGTGCTCATTTTTCCATTGACAATATCACTATTGTCACCCAACCATAGGCCGAATCCACTCTCCAAGCACCTTAATCTTGACAGAGAATCACTCTAGAAGGAAACCCTAGGCTAGATATCCAAATAAGGGGTAGAGAACCTTTCCCCAAGGATAGCGCACCAACAAGAGCTAATCAGATAGTCCAAACCCTAACCAAGAGATAGTCTAAGACAAACGTGATCTGCTAGCTACAGCAGCTGCAATGGCAGCTCTCCTCCAAACCTGCGCGCAAAACTGGGCACTGCAGTTCACACAAGTGTTGCTCTACAATTTTGAGACTTCCTGTTAGAATGAGCACTGACCTCCTGTATTTATAGTAATTTTGGGTAACTACCTGGGCTGAATTCTCATTCTGGGTATTTGTTTGTTCAATATATATTATTTCTTCTGGCGGACTTCTTCTCTTGGAGGCCAATAACCTAATACAAGTTATCTTCTTGAGCTGACATGTCTTCTAGGGTTATTATCCAACTCATTAGGGTTTCTTCTTGCTTCCCAAAATATTCTATTCTCGTCAGGTTTACATGTGGAAGTAAATACCTCCTGTAGCTACCACAATATCAACACTCCCTCCTAGCTAGGGAGGTATTACAGTTAATGGTCTTGAGCACAAACATACCATTCACCCGGTAGCATCAACATAGTTGTATAAACTATCTCGTGATTAGATCATGAGAACCATCATCACCATAAGTGTCATCATCTGCATCATCTCTCAGAACCATACTCTATCTGAGTAATCAGACATGGTGCTCACTCCACAGAGTGACACAAGAGCCATTCTTCTAATCTAGAAGAATAAATATTCTGAACCATTTTTTTTTTCTGGGAAAATCTGTTCATTAATCATCCATCTAGCTGATAATAATTTTCAACACTGCTAATAGTCTTCAAGGAAATCAGAACAATATCATTCAATAGAACACAACTGTGTCTATCCATAGTAGTACACAACTACAATCGAGTGGTACACTACCACACCAAGCAACACACAGGTACTTGATCAAACAATGGAACAAATCCACCACAGTAGTATACATCTACTGTCTAGAGACATACATTCTTCATAACAATCATCTGATATAAACCTGCAAAGAAACAATGTTATGATATAAACTGAATTATTTGCACCATTCTTCTACTCACATTTGTGAGATCTGAAAGAGAATCTAGCCTCAGAAAGTCAAACATCAATGATGGGCTATCTGAACTATTCTTCTCAAGCAAGGAAGAAAAATTGTCCTGATTTTCTGAGCCTGGGCCATTCCCCACCCTGGGCCATTCCTCCGACACTAAACAAAGTGTAACTTGGAGAGAATGAGTCTGCCCTAAGGAATGTCTGTCCCTGATTGCTGAATCTAGACCATTCCCCAACCTAGGCCATTCCTCCAGCACTAAACAAAGTGAAACCTAGAGAGAATGAATCCGCCCCAAGGAATGACTGTCCAGACCATTTCCAAAGGAAATGACTGTCCTGCACCAACCTCCAAAATGGACCATTCCCCATGTTAACCACAATGGGAAATCGTTGTCCGGCGAGGCAGAACAGTATTCTTGAGTAACCCTCAAGAAGAGAGACTACCCTAGACCACTTCCCATGTTAACCACAATGGGAAGTCACTGTCTATGGTACATCAACAATATGGACCATTTTCTGAACTGGAAAATGTCTGTCCGTCAGAAATCTCAATCCACTTTCCGAACTAGAAAGAGTCTGCTCATCCTGGACCATTTTTTGAAATAAAAAATGATTGTCCATCAATCAATAATACATTAGTGCTCCCTCCCAACCTTGGATTCATCTCTTCCTTTTTCAATAAGGAAGTCGTCTCCACGAGCTCCAGCTTGATTACTCAAACTCTTTCATCTTGGACATAAGCTTTACCAAAGTGTCTTCTTATCTTATCATCTGTGGAGATGTATATTGGAGAACCACTTTCTCCTTTCTCGACTTCATCATGGATAATGTAATGCTTGATTTCAAATGTACTTCAGTCTGGAACACTGGTTTTCTCTGAAGGCTTCATGTAGATTTTATCAATAAAGTATATCATTGTTGGAAAATTGGAACATATCCATGTGGCACTTATTTTTTCATCATGAGATCTGATCTTATGAGTAATCATATTGATATAATATCTCTGTTATAGAATATTTTCACCACGCTTCTGTTGTGCACCAAGTTATCTTCTTCCATCTGCATACAAGGGTCTCTTTCTGGTATGCTTCAACGTCTTGAGGTTTCTCTTCATACGCTCTTTTTTCAATTGCTCTGGAGATCAGTCTTTGCATTCATCTGATGTAGAACTCCAACCCATGGATATTGCGTATGATATAAAGACTCATGCAGAGGTATGTCTGGTTTATTGGAACAAGTGATCATAGTCTTCTCTCTCCATCTGGGAGAACCTCTAGTTTTGGATCTTGCAATGCTTGCATATATACACTGCTCTTCATCACAACTCTCAGTTCCTCTGCTTGATTTCTTTTATTGAGTTCATATCAGGTTGGTAATCTTGTGATTCTTAATACAGTGACTGGTTGTTCTAGCTTCTCTTTATTTCTTGGAATCTTCATGTTCTTCTGATGTTTTTATTTATCTCTTGGGTCCATGGAGTTTCTTATAGATTCCATGCCCTAAAGATTTCACTTTTTCTTTCATTATAGAATAATGGATGTGGATGGACAACCAGGGATACTTTAAGGCTTCTCTTTGAAGAAGACTTCTTCTGAGATTGAACTGAACACATAATGTCTTTCATGGTTGCTACCATGGATATATACTTCATCATCTTCAATGGATCATAGGATTAGCTCCCTCCTAATCCTTGCTTCATGTATGAGTGCATATAATTGGCTCCCTCCATCTAACAGAGTCCACGCTTCCGTCTGCATCCTTATTGTCTTCTGCAATATATAATCATCTCCCTCCATCTAACAGATTTCACGCTTCTATCTTATTGTCTTTTACAAAACGTCATAAGTCTTTGTCCAATTTTCTCTTGATTTCTGACTTCTTTTTGTCTTTTCTTCTTCTAAGTCTCTTCATGATTGATTATGATTTCGGCTTATCTTGTAATAGCTTCCACATGATTTGTTTGATGTATTTCATGCTTTCATGTGTATTATCTAACTTGTATAATGATAGCAATCCTTATCTTGTTGTTCTTCCATAGGTGTAATTTTTCTTAGAACACATTATATTCCAAGAGATAGATATACAAGATATGTACAGAGACAATGCAAAAAAGATATGTACAAGAACTAAGAAGAGTAATCTTACCTTCAGAATAAGAAGTCTCTTTCATCCTGCTTAGTCTTCTTTGTAGGTTCCTTTTCTTTGACAACTGATGCTTCACGTTTCTCCTTCCTTTTCTTTAGCTCGGAACAATGATTCTTGTAGTGACCATACTTTCAATAGTTGAAGCATTGTATTTCTGAAATATCTTTCTCTTGATTTGTCTTCCTCTTTGAACCAAACTTTCTTTTGTTCCTGAAATTATTGAATCTTTCTATGAAGTCTTGATGATCGTACTTCTTTTGGGGTTTCTCTTTTGCACTGATCCTGGATTCTTCTTGAGCACAACAAGTCTAAAGTTATTCAAATGTAGGATACTCCTTCCTTGTGTTCATGCTTGTGGAAAATGCATCCCACGTCTTGGGAAGACCATTGAGTACTATGTTTACCAATTCCTTCTCTGAAATGATCTCTTAAATAGCTTGTAGTTGATCTCTTAACTAGGATATCCTCACAAAGTATGATGTTATGCTATCATCATCATTCATCTTCATGTCACAGAGCTCATTCTTCTTACTCATTATCTATCCAATGTTTCTGACTAAGAAGAGGTTTGTTAGGGCATCGTACATCTTCTTTGATGAGTCAAGATGGGATATGTAGGGTATCAAGTGGTATTTTATAGAGTCCACTATGATACTCATGGAATTGATGTCACCATATTTGAACTTCTCCAGAACTGCAACGTTTTGCGGTTCCTTCTCTTCTCCTTCTTCAAACTCTGGTTCCACGATCTTTCCTTTCACGATATCCAACACTTTATTCTTGGCAAGGATGAGGTCAATCCTTGTCTTCCACACTTTGAAGTTAGAAGCTCCGTCTAACTTGTTTTTTGACTTCATAGAGTAAGTCATGGCTACTTTGACTTGGTCAACCCTAGATCTGACCAAAAACTCAAACTTGACGTCTTGGATTTCTGAGAGTACCAGGAGATGCACTAGGCTAGGACACACTGATCTATCTAGAAATTTTGTCAATCCCTTCACTTAAGGTTACTCAATAAGAGGATTAGGGTTTATGCAATTGCACCTGCTAGTAACCCTAGCGGCAGTGCTACGGTGACTACTCCTGCTAGAAACCCTAACGGTAGTTCTTCAACGACTTTAATATCCTTACGAATATGTTTCCTTCCAATGGTTAGACTGAATGAAGGAGGTGTGGGCCCATAACCTGTTAGAATATAATGGATGTGCTCGTTTTACCATTGACAATATCGTTATTGTCACCCAACCATAGGCCGAATCCACCCTCCGACCACCTTAATCTTGACAGAGAATCACTCCGGAAGAAAACCCTAGGCTAGATATCCAAACAAGGGGTAGCGTGCCTTTCCCCAAGGATAACGCACCAAGAAGAGCCGATTAGATAGTCCAAACCCTAACCAAGAGATAGTACAAGCGAAATGTGATCTACTAGCTGCAGCAGCTGCAATGGAAACTCTCCTCCAAACCTGCGCACAAAACTAGGCACTGCAGTGCGCACAAGTGCTACTCTGCAATTCTGAGACTGCCTTCCAGAATGAGGACTGGCCTCTTGTATTTATAGTAATTATGGCTAACTTCCTGGGCCGACTTCTCATTCTGGGTATCTGTCTGTTCAGTATATATTATATCTTCAGGATGACTTCTTCTCTTGGAGGCTAATAACCTAATACAAGTTATCTTCTTGAGCCGACATGTGTTCTAGGGTAATTATCCAACTCATTAGGGTTTCTTATTACTTCCCAGAATATTATATTCTCGCCAGGTTTACACGTGGAGGTAAATACCTCCTGCAGCTACCAAAATATCAACAGTCTCCAACAATGAACTGTCCAGGAGATCCTGACAAAATTGAAGGATACATCACTTGAGGATGCCACATGGGAACCAACATTGATCCTTCAACAATTCCCTCATTTCTAGCCTCGAGGAAAGTGTTTCATTTTAAGGGGGAGGTCATGTTAGGGTCCAAATCCCCCGAAATACCTACATAGATAGATAGGTTTTTATGTGTTTCTATGTATGGAGACCATCTCTAGTAAATAAGGTCCTTGTAGTAGTGTAAACATAATAAATGTAAGAAGGTTTTCTAGAAGGTTTACTCTACTAGAAAGTTCCTTCTGTAGAATGTTCCTAGGAGGTAAATATTACTATATAAATAAGTAGAATCAATGTAATGAGATGTCTTGTGAAGTTATTTGTAATCAGAGCTTTCATAAATTGGATTTTCCCCCCTCGAAGAGGAAAGTGAACATTGCTTCAAGTAATAAAGGTATAGAATTTTGGTGTTGTTATGGTTATTTATTTGGCTATTGTGGTTACAAACTATATTTCTACAGTAAATATGGGTAAACAATTTATTTATTCTTTGTATATTTCAATTTTCTAATAAAGAATACCACGGCTTTGGACATGCCCTTTCTAATCATTCATTACTCATGAAATGAATCAATGCCATGTCTAAGACAAAAACTATGCATCAACATTGATACACAACCCACAAATGATTTCATGGAAACATACTTAAGATAAAATGTCCACAATATTGAGGCTTGCTACGTTGGACCTCTATGCAACAATATTAGAGATGAATTCTCTCCAAGGGATGATGTTGTAAAGGGAAATTTTTTGATAGTACATTCTCTCTTAGTGTCACAAAGATGTCAAATTCTTTTGATCCATGATGTTTTGGGAATTTTCCAATGCCTTGTTTCACTATGGAACTCATGAGAGTTTGTTCTTATTCTAGCAATGTGGATTTTTTTTCTTATTCTAGAAAAAAGAGAGAGATATTTTGATCTTCTAGATTAAGTTTGATCACCTCTTTATAGTATCTTAATTTTATTTTATCCTATAATTCTTTATCGTGCTGCAATTTCTCCCTAAATAAAGATGTAATAATATTTGTAATATTATCATTATTCTATAGAGTGACCTCTTCATTTATTCCCCAATTATTTAGCCAAGACTTTGCATATTTATGCCACCCTAGTTTGAGCCACAAGTGGTTTTGATTGGAGTTTGAAGCAATCTTAGAAAACCTCTTGTCTTCCATGTGGTTTATCTTATTCTTGTACATAGTCGTAGTCACACTCTTAATGGGGGAAAGACTGGCTTTTATGAGGAGCATAATATAGAGTGTATCTCCTTTAATTTTGAAATTATAAGTTATAAAATGCTTTTGGATTTGTTCTATCTTTCTCCACAATTATCTAGATATATTGTAGCTCCAAAATTCACAACCATATAAAATAACAAGAGTGACAAGAGTCTCAAATAAGAGTTTATTCTTATCCCATAGCCAAAGGTCTTCTGATTTACAATTGTTTTCAAGTCCATAATAAGATTTCCACCCTCCATTTATCCCTTTTTGAATGATATATTTCAAGTTAATTATCACAACCTTCATTTTGTTAGTGTTAATAGTCATACTCATACTAGAGAAAACATCCTTGAGTATTTTTAGTGTCTTGTCGAGATCACAGGGACTTATCTCTATAATAACAATATCATTGCCGTAAATAAGAAGGATGATGACTATACCAGTGAGAGTTGAGCCAACATAACTTTGTTATTCCAAACAACCCTCTAACTTGTAAATGTATATGCAAAAAAGGGTAGGGGATAGGGGACAAACTTGCTCAACTCCTATATTACAATTAATTTATTCTTCCAACCCTCAATGTTATTAAACTTGAAAATAATGTTATTGTACAACCTTACTGTAGTAGATCTCAACTCGAAAGGAAATTTTATCTCTTCTAACCTATTCCAAAGGTTAGTCCTAGGCATTGCGTCAAAACATAAATTCTAAAGTCAACGAAACAACATAAGAGATTGGTTTTATTATTGTGCCACTTCTACAAAATGATTATAAGAGTAACAAGGTGGTCCATAGTTGATAACTCTTAAATCCATCCTAGCCTTTAACTATTTTTCCATGGATTTGTACCATATTTTGATCTTCTTTTCCAAAAATGTTTCATATAACTTGGCTACAAAAGAGTTAATCACAATGGTCCTATAATCAGAGGGATTTTTTCTATCCCCACTTTTATAAATAGGTGCAATGAGGCTTTGAGTCTAGGGTTTAGGTAATCCCTTCTTGACTATGAAATTGAAGAGCTTGTGTATGTGAGGGATGGGGATAGGCCCTCCAATTTTTAAAATTTATACTTGTTAGCCTTTGATGTCCTTAGCTTTCCATTTTGAGAGCCTCTTAACCCCAAAATCTATGTCTTCTATTGAATAAACTACCTCCTCTATAGAAATGGTTTGAATTTTTCCCACGACATTAAGGGATTCATAGAGAATTTTAAGGTAGAAATTCTAGTCCCTCTAGGGAATCGTATTGTTTTCTTATTTAATCTTTTATTGATTTTATGAATTGCATAGCTTGTAGAAAAAAGAAATACATATGACTTCAATTCAACTGCAGAGTAGAGGAGATGTTATATTTGATTCTAACCATCTGTAGTATCATTCCAAGAAGATCCAAAAGACAAATTTGAAATCATAGTAATTTCCCAAGAATTCAAATTCAAATAGATGAAATCATTTTACATAAGATATTTAATTCCTCGTTCATTGATTTTAAATTATATGTTTATTTCACATTAGAGTAGATATATTTTCTTTTAAATATAATTCTGATTAAAAGTAAATAGGTATTCAATTTGAAACCAGTCAATTCACGAACCCTATTATGGACATACAGTACCTAGTGTCCAACAAGTTCAACAAAACCTTGGGATGATAAAGTAAATGAACCGATACATAAAGTAATTCTTGAGTGTCATATTAGGAAAGGTATGTAAAAGCACCGTGATTTTTGGCACCATTGTTGGGGAGACACTAAAGAATTTGGATACTTGTTTTACACTGATCTAGGAAACAAACAGAGGGTCGGGGGATTTTCCTAGGGAACTTTCGACAAAACATTTTCTAACCTCCATCCAAAGTGTTGTGCATACAAAATATATCATACTAAAATGCATGAGATGAAATAGGAATTATAAATGATGTTTGATCCAGATTATTTTCGACATGAAATTAGAGCGGAGATATAATAAAGAAATGTACATAGATATCTCATATATCCAATATTATAACAAAAATGTATCATAGATGAAACCATAAACACGGATATACAGTAATACACAATTTTCTATTAATGAGTGAAAATGTACAAAGACTGTAAAATACATAGTGAAAGACTCGCTAGAATGGTGGAAACTTATCTCTGAGAAGAGATGTGAAGGCTAATCACATATGTAAGAATATGATATTAAAATGAGGATCCAAAGGCCTTTTTATCATAAATAAAATACAAAACCCTAACCCCAGAAGATGAAAAGCCAATAGTTTTGTGGACCCCATTTTGGGTAGTTTGGTGTATCAACTTCTCGAGGGCGTAACTTTGGCATACGATCTCCGTTTGGGGAGAATGATAGCTTGTTGGAAAGGTATCATCGAGGAAATTCATTTAGGGATATAAATCATATCCATTAGTTATCATTGAGAATATATATCCCAAAAAAACTTCACTTAGGCCCTCAAAGTGGCCCTGGAAGTTAATAACTGCTAAAAATAGTAAATTACCAAAATTGCCAAAAAACTATTTTGAGCCTGTTGGAAAAGGTGGGTGGCCACCAATATCCACCTAGATCAATCCTCCTTACTTAGGAAGCAATGATATCCATTGAGTTGAGTTCCCGGGGGAGAGGGAAAAGTGTTTGTTGAATCTGCATCTTGATGAGCTGCTTGCCTTGTTGGAGAAGTTGCACTGCTTATATTGTTGAAGGTTGTCACAGACATGTGGCTGGAAGGGTTGGAACTTTTTAACCAGTATGTCTACATGAGATGTCTATGTGCAGAAGGAATATTTACACTTTTGCGCAATCTTTTTGACCTTCTTCTGTTGGATAGAGGGTTCTTGGGCCGAGGCTATAGTGGTTGCAGTAATCTTGTGTTGACCTTTTGGAAAGATTGTGAAGAAGTTGAATTTTGTAGTATGAGATACTACCTTGCAGAACTATTTAGGTGGAACAATAGTTGGAACTACCTCTGGTATTCTAAAGAGATGACCCTCGAGAGAAAAAATGACACTGCGGGGTCGAGACTCATAAACAACATGGTACTTCCACATATATGGTTGGCCCAATAGAACATCACCAAAATATAGTGGGGAAACATCACATAATACATCATCCTTGAAATACTGGATTCCATATGACAATTGACACTGTTGGCTAACACAAAGATCTCATCCCTGGCGAAGCCACCTGATTTTGTATGGTTGCGAGTGTGGTGTTGTCGAAAATCCCAACTGTTTGACGACCTCTGCTGATATGAGGTTCTTTTGGCTTCCTATATCAACAATAAAATACAGTGGGGTCCCCTTCACCCACATCCGTGAATGAAAAAGGCTCTCCCCCTCTTCAGGATCTGTTGGTTCTTCTGGTTGAACTATTACGGTTGTGATAATAGTAATGGGGTCTGCATCAATGATCTGTCTTTTACCAGTATTTTCAGAATCTGATTTTGAATCATGGTTCGACTCCTTGTATTTGATCTCGACCACCAATGACTATTTTGAGTGACATTCCTCAGTGTTGTGCCAAGAGATTTTGTGGAAATCGCACCATTTTCTGGTGTCCTTCTTTGTCTTCCTGTGACCTTTCTTTTCCTGTGGCTTGGACTAGTTTTTGGGAGACTGTTTGTTAGGGATGTATTTATAATACTTTGGTTGTTTCATATTTGTAGAACCAAACTCCTGTTTGTTTTGGTTCTTAAATTCCTTCTCATTTTTAACAACATATCGATAGGCAACACCGAGTGATGAGATGTCCAGAAAATCCATTTCAGTTTGGATGTATCTGTGTAGAGCCCCACGGTACTTCAGAACCAAATGTTGTTCAGAGTCTTTGATACCCACCTTGGTGCACAAGGTATGGAAGATATTGGTGAAATCCAGAACTTCTTGTCCCCTCTCTTGCCATAGTGTGGTCCATATCATGTATTGGTCCTCATAGTTTCCAACATGGTAATATTGTTCCTTTACCGCATCCACAAAAAATCCCAAGTGGGCTCAGCCCCATATATTCTAGACTCATTTGTGGAACTTTGCTCCCAGTAATTTTCCAACCAATGTTTGACATGTGGGAGAGATTTAAGGAGTGCGAAGGTGATCTTTTCCCTGTTGGAAAAATTATGAACAGAGAAATAAACTTCTAACAGATTTAACCATTTGTCTAGGGCATCCACATCTATCTAACCTCCAAATAAAGGAATATCAAAATTAACCTATACCTTGAAAGGAGAGGTGCTTCCAAAGTGGTTTTTTGATGAAGATGCACCTGCTGCTATCAGCAAGCATTGAAGGATGTGGGAAAAATTCTCCATCTTTCCGTCCCTCTGTCGCGTGAGAGCTTGCTCAAGCAACAAATTGATATAATTGTATTCTCCACCATTTTTATTTTCTTCTGGTATGGAGGGTTTCTTGGGCATGCGAGATCGATTGTCTTAAATAGATACAAGCTCAAGGCCCAAATTTCTATACTCAGACCTCGTCGGGGATAAGCACTGAAAAAAAATGATCAAAAGCAAGATGCTTTGATACCACTGATCCAGATTATTTTCGGCCCGAAATGAGAGAGGGGATATAATAAATAAATGTACAGAGATATCTATGATATCAAATATTATAAGAGAAATGAATTATATATGCAACCATAAATACATATATACACCAATACACAATTTTCTATTAATGAGCGAAAATGTACAAAGAGTGTAAAATATAGAGTGAAAGACTCGTTGAACTGGTGGTATCTTATCTCCAAGAAGAGATGTGACGACTACTCGCATATGTGAGAAGATGATATTACAATGAGGATCCAAAGGCCTTTTTATCATAAATAAAATCCAAAACCCTAATGCCAGAAGACAAAAATCCAATAGTTTTATGGACCCCGTTTTGGGTAGTTTGGTGTATCAACTTCCTGGGGGCATAACTTTGGCATACGATCTATGTTTGGGGTGCACGATAGCTCGTTGGAAAGGTATCATTGAGGAAATTAATTTAGGGGGATCAATTAGAGACTTTGGATATCAATGAGAATCTAGATCCCAAAAAACCTTCATTTAGGCCTTGAAAGTGGCCCCGGAAGTTAAAAACGGTTAAAAAAAGTAAATTACCAAAATTGCCAGAAAATTTTTTTGAGCCAGTTGGAAAAGGTGGGTGGGCACCTATATCCACCTGGATCAGTACTCCCTCCTTAGGAATAAATGGTCTCCATTACGTTGACTGCCTCGGGGAGAGGGAAAATCGTTTGTTGAATTTGCATCTTGATGAGCTTCTTGCCTTGTTGGAAAAGTTGCATTGCTTAGCTTGTTGAAGGTTGTCAAAAACATGTGGCTGGAAGGGTTGGACCTTTTTAACCAGTCTAGTTACATGAGATTCATGTGTGCAAAAGGAATCTTTACACTTTGCTGCAATCTTGTCGACCTGCTTTTGTTGGATAAAAGGTGCTTGGGCCAAGGCTGTAGTGGTTACAATATCCTTTTGTTCACCTTTTGGATAGATTGTGAAGAAGATAAATTTTGTAGTATGAGAAACTACCTTGGGACACTGTTTAGTTGGAATAGTAGTAAGAACTACCTCTGCTATTATGTAGAGATGAGCCCCCAGAGAAACAATGACACTGTAGGGTCGAGACTCATAAACAACATGGTGCTTCGACATAAATGGTTGGCCCAAGAGAAAATCAAAGACATCCAGTGGGTAAACATCACATAATACCTCATCCTTGAAGGAATGGATGTCGTATGAAAATCGACACTGTTGGTGGACAAAGAGATCTTGTCCCTGTCGAAGCCACCCGATGTTGTATGGCTGCAGGTGTGGTGTTGTCGACAATATGAACTGTTTGATGACCTCTTCTGAGATGAGGTTCCTCTGTCTTCCGCTATCAACAATAAAATGTAGCGGAGTCCCCTTCACCCACATCAGTGAATGGAAAAGGTAGTCCCCCTCTTCAGGATATGTTGGTTCTTCTAGTTGAATTGTTGTGGTCATGACAATAACAGTGGGGTTTATGTTGATGATATGTCTTTTACCAGTATTTTCATAATCAAATTATGAATCAGGGTTCAGCTCCTTGTCTTTGATCTTGGCCACCAATGACTGTTTTGAGAGACATTCCTCGGTGTTGTGCCAGGGGATTTTGTTGGAATCACACCATTTCCCGATGTCCTTGTTTTTCTTCCCGTGACCCTTCTTTTCCCATGGCTTGGACTGGTTTTTGGGAGACTGTTTTTTAGGGCCGTCTTGATAATACTTTGGTTGTTGCCGATTTGCAGACCCAAAATATCATTTTTTGTGGTGTTTAAATTTATAATCGATTTTAATAGCATATCGATAAGCAATACCAAGTGATGAGATGTCCAAAAAATCCATTTCAGTTTGGATGTATCTTTGTAGAGCCCCACAGGATTTCAAAACCAAATGTCGTTTGGAGTCTTTGATACCCAGCTTGGTGCGCAAGGTATGGAAGGTATTGGTGAACTCCGTAACTGCTTGGCACCTCTCTTTTTGCAGTGCGGTCCATCTCATGTAGTGGTCCTCATAGTTGCCAACATGGTAATACTGTTCCTTTACTGCATCCACCAAAAAATCCCAAGTGGGCTCGGCCCCATATATTCCAGACTCCTCTATGGAACTTTTCTCCCAGTAAGTTTCCCACCAATGTTTGACATGGGGGAAAGCTTTAAGGAGTGCAGAGGTGATCTTTTACCTGTCGGAAAAATTATGAACAGAGAAATAACCTTCTAACAGATTTAACCATTTGTCTAGGGCATCTACATCTATCTGACCTTCAAATACGGGAATATCAAAATTAACTTGTACCTTGAAAGGAGAGGTGCGTCCAAAGTGGTTGTTTGATGAATATGCATTTGTTTCTATCATCAGGTGTTGAATGATGTGGGAAAACTTCTCCATCATTTCGTCCCTTTGTCACGTGAGAGATTGCTCAAGCAATAGATTGATATTATCGTCTGCTCCATAAATTTTCTTTTCTTTCGCCGTGGAGGATTTATTGGGCGTTCAAGATCAATTGTCTTTAATAGATAAAATATTGAGGCCCAACTTTCCATTATCGGACCTCGTCGAGGACATGCACTGAAAAAAAACAATCAAGAGCAGCCTACTTTGATACCATTGATCCAGATTATTTTCGGCACGAAATGAGAGAAGAGATATAATAAAGAAATGTATAGAGATATATCAGATATACAATATTATAACATAAATGTATCATATATGCAACCATAAACACACACACACACACACACACACACACACATATATATATATATATATAGTAATACACAATTTTCTATTAATGAGCGAAAATGTAAAAAGACTGTAAAATACAGAGTGAAAGACTCGCTAGAATGGTGGCCACTTATCTCTGAGAAGAGATGTGACGACTACTTGCATATGTGAGAGGATGATATTACAATGAGGTTCCAAAGGAATTTTAGTCATAAATAAAATCCAAAACCCTAAATCCGGAAGATGAGAAGCCAATAGTTTTGTGGACCCCTTTTTGGGTAGTTTGGCGTATCAACTTCCCGGGGGTGTAACTTTGGTATACAATCTTCGTTTTGGGCGCACAATAGCTTGTTGGAAAGGTATCATCAAGGTGATTAATTTAGGAGGATAAATCAGAGCTTTTGGTTATCATTGAGAATATCGATCCAGAAAAACCTTCATTTAGGCCCTCAAAGTGGCCCCAAAAGTTAAAAACTGCTAAAAATAGTAAATTACCAAAATTGCCAGAAAACTATTTTGAGCCAGTTGGAAAAGGTCGGTGGCCATCAATATCCACCTATATGAATCCTCCCTCCTTAGGAAGAAATGGTATCCACTGCATTGAGTGCCCAGGGGAGAGGGAAAAACGTTTGTTGAATCTGCATCTTCATGAGTTGCTTGCCTTGTTGGAGAAGTTGCGCTGCTCAGCTTGTTGAAAGTTGTCACGAACATGTGGTTGGAAGGGTTGAACATTTCTAACCAGTCTGGCTACATGAGATGCATGTGTGAATAAGGAATATTTACACTTTGATGCAATCTTGTCGACCTACTTCTGTTGGATAGAAGGTGCTTGGGCCAAGGTTGTAGTGGTTGCAGTATCCTTTTGTTCATATTTTGGACAGATTGTGAAGAAGTTGAATTTTGTAGTATGAGATACTACCTTGCAACACTGTTTATGTGGAGTAGTATTCAGAACTACCTTTGGTATTTAGTAGAGATGAACCCCCAAAGAAACAATGAAACTCTGGGGCCGAGACTCAGAAACAACATGGCGCTTCCACATATATGGTTGGCCCAAGAGAATATCACAGATATCTAGTGGGGAAACATCACATAATACATCATCCTTGAAGGGATGGATGCTGTATGAAAATCGACATTGTTGGCTGATAGAAAGATCGCGTCCTTGGAGAAGCCACTTGATGTTGTATCCCTGTGGGTGCGGTGTTATCGACAATCCCAGTTGTTTGACGACCTATGCTGATATGAGGTTCTTATGACTTTCTCTATCAACAATAAAATGTAGTGGGGTCCCCTTCACCCAAATCTGTGAATGAAAAAGGCGCTCCCCATATTCAGGATCTGTTGGTTCTTCTGGTTGAATTGTTGTGGTTGTGACAATAGTAGTGGGGTCTAGGTCGATGATCTATCTTTTACTAGTATTTCCAGAATCAGATTCTAAATCAGGGTTCGACTCCTTGTATTTGATCTTGGCCACCAATGATTATTTTGAGCGACATTGCTCGATGTTGTGCCAGGGGATTTTGTGGAAATCGCACCATTTTCTGGTGTCCTTCTTTGTCTTCCCGTGAGCCTTCTTTTCCTATGGCTTGAACTGGTTTTCGGGAGACTGTTTGTTAGGGCCATCTTCATCATACTTTGGTTGTTTCATATATGTAGACCCAAACTCCCATTTGTTTTGGTGCTTAAATTTCTTCTCGATTTTAACAACATATCGATAAGCAACATCGAGTGATGAGATGTCCAAAAAATCCATTTCAGTTTGTATGTAGTTTTGTAGAGCCCCACGATATTTCAGAACCAAATGTCGTTCACATTCTTTGATTCCCAGCTTGGTGAACAAGGTATGGAAGGTATTGGTGAACTCTGGAATTGCTTGGCCCCTCTCTTTCCACAGTGTGGTCCATCTCATGTATTGGTCCTCATAGTTGCCAACATGGTAATATTGTTCCTTTACCGCATCCACAAAAAAATCCCAAGTGGGCTCCACCCCATATATTCCAGAATCCTCTGTGGAAATTTGATCCTAGTATGTTTACCACCATTTTTTGACATGGGGGAGATATTTAAGGAGTGTGAAGGTGATCTTTTCCCTGTTGGAAAAATATGAGCAGAGAAATAACCTTCTAACAGATTTAACCATTTTTCTAGGGCATCTGCATCTATCTTACCCTCAAATACGAGAATACAAAATTAACATGTACCTTGAAAGGAGAGGTGCTTCCAAAGTGGTTGTTTTATGAAGATGTTCCTGTTGCTATCGGTAGGGGTTGAACGATGTGAGAAAAATTCTCCATCATTTCGTCCCTCTGTCGCGTGAGAGCTTTCTTAAGAAACAAATTGATAGAATCGTATGCTCCGTCGTTTTTATTTTCTTTCACCATGGAGGGTTTCTTGGGAGTGCGAGATCGATTGTCTTCAAGAGAGACAAGCTTGAGGCCCAAATTTCTATACTCAGACCTCATCGGGGACATGCATTGAAAAAAAATGATTAAAAGTAGCATGCTCTGATACCACTGATCCATAATATTTTCAGTATGAAATGAGAGTAGAGATATAATAAATAAATGTACAGAGATATCTCGGATATCCAATAATATAACATAAATGTATCATAGATGCAACCATAAACACAGATCTATAGTAATACACAATTTTCTATTAATGAGTGAAAATGTACAAACACTGTAAAATATAGAGTGAAAGACTCGCTAGAATGGTGGTAGCTTATCTCTGAGAAGCGATGTGATGGCTACTCGCATATGTGAGAAGAAAGTCATTTTAATAATAAATAAAATCCAAATCCCTAGCCTCGGAAGATGAAAAGCCAACAGTTTTGTGGACCCCGTTTTGGGTAGTTTGGTGTATCAACCTCCCGGGGGCATAACTTTGGCATTCGATCTTCATTTGGGTAGTACAATAGCTCATTTGAAAGGTATCGTTGAGGAGATTCATTTAGGGGGCTCAATGATTACCAAAATTGTGATAAAACTGTTTTGAGCCAGTTGGAAAAGGTGGGTGGCCACCGATATCCACCTAGGTCAATACTCCCTCCTTAGGAATAAATGGTCTCCATTGCGTTGACTTCCCGAGGGAGAGGGAAAAGCGTTTACTGAATCTGCATCTTGATGATCTGCTTGCCTTGTTGGAGAAGTTGTGCTACTTAGCTTGTTGAAGGTTGTCATGAACATGTGGCTGGAAGGGTTGGACTTTTCTAACCAGTCTGGCTACATGAGATGCCTGTGTGTAGAATGAATCTTTACACTTTTCTCCAATCTTGTTGACCTGCTTCAATTTGATAGAAGGCGCTTGGGCCGAGGATGTAGTGGTTGCAGTATCTTTATGTTCACCTTTTGGAAAGATTGTGAAGAAGTTGAATTTTGTAGTATGAGATACTACCTTACAACACTGTTTAGGTGGAACAATAGTCAAAACTACCTCTGGTATTCTGTAGTGATGAGCCCCCAGAGAATCAATTACTTTGCACGGTCGAGAATCATAAACAACATAACGCTTCCACATATATGGTTGGCCCAAGAGAACATCACAGACATCTAGCGGGGAAACATCACATAATACCTCATCCTTGAAGGGCTAGATTCTGTATGACAATCGATACTGTTGGTTGACACAGAGATCTTGTCCCTAGGGAAGCCACCCGATGTTGTATGGATGTGGGTGCGGTGTTGTCGACAATCCCAATTGTTTGACGACTTATGCTGAGATGAGGTTATTTTGGCTTCCACTATCAACAATAAAATGCAGTGGGTTCCCCTACACCCAAATCCGTGAATGAAAAAGGCGCTCCCCCTCTTCAGGATCTATTGGTTCTTCTGGTTGAATTGTTGCGGTTGCGACAATAGAAGTGGGGTATGCGTCGATGATCTGTCTTTTACCAGTATTTTTAGAATCATATTCTAAATCAGGATTCGGCTCCTTGTCTTTGATCTCAACCACCAATGACTGTTTTGAGCGACATTCCTCGATGTTTTTCTAGGGGATTTTGTGGAAATCACACCATTTCCCGGTGTCCTTCTTCGTCTTCCCGTGACCCTTCTTTTCCTATGGCTTGGATTGGTTTTCGGGAGAATGTTTGTTAGGGTTGTGTTTATCATACTTTGGTTGTTGTAGATTTGCAGATCCAAACTCCTGTTTTTTCTGGTGGTTAAATTTATGCTCGATTTTAACAGCATATCGATAAGCAGCACCGAGTGATGAGATGTCCAAAAAATCCATTTCAGTTTGGATGTATCTGTGTAGAGCCCCATGGTATTTCAGAACCAAATGTCATTCAAATTATTTGATACGTAGCTTGGTGTGCAAGATGTGGAAGTTGTTGGTGAAATCCAGAACTTCTTGGCCCCTCTCTTACCGTAGTGTGGTCCATCTCATGTACTGGTCCTCATAGTTGCCAACAAGGTAACAGTGTTCCTTTACCACATCCACAAAAAAAATCCCAAGTGGGCTTGACCCCATATATTCAAATTCCTCAGTGGAAATTTGGTCCTAGTAAGTTTCCCACCAATGTTTGACATAGGGGAGAGCTTTAAGGAGTGGGAAGGTGATCTTTTCCCTGTCGGAAAAATTATGAACAGAGAAATAACCTGCTAATAGATTTAACCATTTGTTTAGGGCATCCGCATCTATCTTACCTTCAAATACAGGAATATCAAAATTAACCTGTACCTTGAAAGGAGAGGTGCTTCCAAAGTGGTTGTTTGATGAATATGCCTTTGTTGCTATCAACGGGTGTTGAAGGATGTGGGAAAAATTCTCCATCATTTCGTCCCTCGGTCACGTGAGATATTGCTCAAGAAACAAATTGATAGAATCATCTTCTCTATCATTTTTATTTTCTTCCGCCATGGAGGGTTTCTTGGGTGTGCAAGATCGATTGTATTCAAGAGAGATAATCTTGAGGCCTGCTCTGATACCACTGATCTGGATTATTTTTGGCACGAAATGAGAGTGAAGATATAATAAAGAAATGTATAGAGATATCTAATATATCCAATATTATAACATAAATGTATCAGATATGCAACTGTAAACAAAAATAAAGAGTAATACACAATTTTCTATTAATGAGAGAAAATGTACAAAGACTGTAAAATACAGAGTGAAAGACTCGCTAGAATGGTGGCAACTTATCCTTGAGAAGAGATGTGACAGATACTCACATCTGTGAGAATTTGATCTTAAAATGAGGCTCCAAAATCCTTTTTATCATAAAGAAAATCCAAAACCCTAACCCCGAAAGATGAAAAGCCAATAGTTTTGTGGACCCCATTTTGGGTAGTTTGGTGTATCAACTTCTCGAGGGTGTAACTTTGACATACGATCTTCGTTTGGGGCGCAAAATAGCTCGTTGGAAATGTATCATCGAGGTGATTCATTTAGGGGGTTCAATCAGAGCCTTTGGATATCATTAATAACCTCGATCCCAAGAAAAATTCATTTAGGCCCTAAAAGTGGTCTCGGAAGATAAAAACTGCTAAAAATAGTAAATTACCAAAATTGCAATGGTAATTTAGGAAGCAATGGTATCCATTGCGTTGAGTGCCCGGGGGAGATGGAAAAGTGTTTGTTGAATCTGCATCGTGATGAGATGCTTTCCTTGTTGGAGAATTTTCACTGCTTAGCTTGTTGAAGGTTGTCACTAACATGTGGCTGGAAGGGTTGGACCTTTCTAAACAATCTGGCTACATGAGATGCCTATGTGCAGAAGGAATCTTTACACTTTGCTATAATCTTTTCGAACTTCTTCTATTGGATAGAAGATGCTTGGTATGAAGCGGTAGTGGTTGCAGTATCCTTTGTTAACCTTTTGGACAGATTGCAAAGAATCTAAATGTTGTAGTATGAGATACTACCTTGCGGCACTATTTAGGTGGAACAATAGTCAGAACTACCTCTGGTATTCTATAGAGATGACCCCCAAGAGAAACAATGACAATGTGAGGTCAAGAATCATAAACAACATGGTGCTTCCACATATATTTCTCCCGATGTTGTATGGCTTCGGGTGTGGTGCTTGGTCCGAGGATGTAGTGGTTGCAATATCCTTCTATTCACCTTTTGGACAGATTGTGAAGAAGTTGAATTTTTTAGTATGAGAAACTACCTTGCGGCACTATTTAGGTGGAACAGTAGTCGGAACTACCTCTGGTATTCTATAGATATGGACCCTAGAGAAACAATGATACTGTGGGGACGAGACTCATAAACAACATGGCGCTTCCACATATATGGTTGGCCCAAAAGAACATCACAAACATCCAGTGGGAAAACATCACATAATACCTCATCCTTGAAGGGTTGGATGTCGTATGACATTCAAGACTGTTGGCTGACACGAAGATCTCATCCCTAGCAAAGGAACCTAATTTTGGATGGCTATGGGTGTGGTGTTGTCGACAATCCCAATTGTTTAACGAAATCTGCTGAGATGAGGTTCTTCTGGCTTCCACTATCAGTAATAAAATGCAGCGGGGTCCCCTTCACCCACATCTGTGAACAAAAAAGGTGTCCCCCCTCTTGAGGATATGTTGGTTCTTCTAGTTGAATTTTTGTGGTCGCGACAATACCAGTGGGGTCTGCGTCAATAATCTGTCTTTTACCAGTATTTTCATAATCAAATTCTGAACCAGGGTTCGGCTCCTTGTATTTGGTCTCATCCACCAATGACTATTTTGAGCGACAATCCTACATGTTGTGTTAGGGGCTTTTGTTGAAATCGCACCATTTTCAAGTGTCCTTCTTTGTCTTCCCGTGACCCTTATTTTCTTGTGGTTTGGACTGGTTTTTGGGAGATTATTTGTTAGGGACATCTTTATCATACTTTGGTTGATGTAGATTTACAGACCCAAACTCCCGTTTGTTCTAGTGCTTGAATTTATGCTCGATTTTAACAGCAATTGATAAGCAGCATCGAGTGATGAGATGTCTAGAAAATTAATTTTAGTTTGGATGTATCTGTGTAGAGCCCCATGGTATTTTAGAACATAATTTCGTTCGGAGTCTTTGATACCCATCTTGGTGCGCAAGGTATGGAACGTATTGATGAACTCCAGAACTTCTTGGCTCCTCTCTTGCCACAGTGTGGTCCATCTCATGTACTGGTCCTCATAGTTTCCAACAGGGTAATACTATTCCTTTACCGCATAAACAAAAAAATCCCATGTGGGCTCAACCCCATATATTTCAAACTCCTATGTGGAACTTTCCTCCCAGTAAGTTTCCCACCAATGTTTGACACGGGGTAGATCTTTAAGGAGTGCAAATTTGATCTTTTCCCTGTCGAAAAAATTATGAATAGAGAAATAACCTTATAAAATATTTAACCATTTATCTAGGGAATCCACATCTATCTGACCTTAAAATACAGGAATATCAAAATTAACTTGTACCTTGAAAGGAGAGGTTCTTCCAAAGTGGTTTCTTGATGAATATGTGCATGTTTATATGGTCAGGTGTTGAAGGATGTGGGAAAAATTTTCGATCATTTCATCCTTCTCTAGTGTGAGATATTTCTCAAGCAAAAGATTGATAGAATCATATGATTCATCATTTTTATTTTCTTTCACCATGGAGCGTTTCTTGGGTGTGTGAGATCGATTTTCATAAAGAGAGACAAGCTCGAGGTCCAACTTTCTATACTTGGACCTCATCGGGGACATGCACTGAAAAAAACGATCAAGAGCAGCATGCTCTGATACCACTGATCCATATTATATAATAAAGAAATAACAGATATATCTTATATATCCAATATTATAACAGAAATGTATGAGAGATGCAACCATAAACAAAAATATACAGTAATACACAATTTTCTATTAATGAACAAAAATGTACAAAGACTGTAAAATATAGAGTCAAAGACTCGCTAGAATGGTGGCAGCTTGTCTCTGAGAAGATATGTGACGACTACTCGCATCTGTGAGAATATGATCTTACAATGTGGCTCTAAAGGCCTTTTTATCATAACGAAAATCTAAAACCCTAACCCCGGAAGATGAAAAGCCAACAATTTTGTGGACCCCGTTTTGGGTAGTTTTGTGTATCAACCTTCTAGGGGCGTAACTTTGGCATATGATCTTCATTTGGGGCGAACGATATCTCATTGAAAAACCTTCATTTAGTCCCTCAAAGTGGCCCCAAAAGTTAAAAACTGCTAAAAATAGTAAATTAACAAAATTGCGAGAAAATTGTTTTGAGCTAGTTGGAAAAGGTGGGTGGCCACCAATATCCACCAGGATGAATCCTCCCTCCTTAGGAAGAAATGGTATCCACTGTGTTGAGTGTCTGGGGGAGAGGGAAATTTTTTTGTTGAATTTGCATCTTAATGAGCTACTTTCCTTGTTGGAGAAGTGGCACTGCTTAACTTGTTGAAGGTTGTCACGAACATGTGGCTGGAAGGTTTGGACCTTTCTAACCAGTCTGGCTACATGAGATGCCTATGCGTAGAAGGAATATTTACACTTTTCTTCAATCTTGTCGACCTGATTCTGTTGGATAGATGGTTCTTGGGCTGAGACTATAGTGGTTGTAGCATCCTTCTCTTCACCTTTTGGACAAATTGTGAAGAAGCTGAATTTTGTAGTATGAGACACTACCTTGTAGCACTGTTTATGTGGAGCAGTAGTCAAAACTACCTCTGGTATAATGTAGATATGAACCCCCACAGAAACAATGAAACCGTGGGGTCGAGACATAAACAACATGACTCTTCCACATATATGGTTGGCCCAAGAGAAAATCACAAAAATCCAGTGGGGAAACATCACATAATATCTCATCCTTGAAGAGGTGGATGTCGTATGAAAATCGAGACTATTGGCTGACACCAAGATCTCATCCTTGGTGAAGCCACCCAATGTTGTATGGATGTAGGTGTGGTGTTGTCGACAATCCCAACTATTTGTGAATGAAAAAGGTGCTCCCCCTCTTCAAGATATGTTGGTTCTTCTGGTTGAATTTTTGCAGTCACGACAATAGAAATAAGGTCTGTGTCGATGATCTGTCTTTTACCAGTATTTTCAGAATTAGATTCAGAATCAGGGTTCATCTCCTTGTCTTTGATCTCAGCCACCAATGACTATTTTGAGATACATTCGTTGGTGTTGTGCCAGGGGATTTTGTGGAAATTTCACCATTTTCAGGTGTCCTTTGTCTTCTCGTGACCCTTATTTTCCTGTGGTTTGGACTGGTTTTCGAGAGACTGTTTGTAGGTACGTATTTATCATACTTTGGTTTTTGTAGATTTGGAGACCCAAGCTCCCATTTTTTTTGGTGCTTAAATTTCTTCTTGATTTTAACAGCATATCGATAAGCAGGATCGAGTGATGATATGTCCAGAAAATCCATTTTAGTTTGGATGTATATGTGTAGAGCTCCACGGTATTTTAGAACCAAATGTCATTCAGAGTATTTGATACCTAGCTTGGTGCACAAGTTATGGAACTTATTGGTGAACTACGAAACTTCTTGGCTCCTCTCTTTCCGTCGTGTGGTCCATCTCATGTACTGGTCCTCACAGTTTCCAACAGGGTAATATTGTTCCTTTACTGCATCCACAAAAAGATCCCAAGTAGGCTCGACCCCATATATTCCAGACTCGTCTATGGAACTTTTCTCCCTGTAAGTTTCCCACCAATGTTTGACATGGGGGAGAGATTTAAGGAGTGTGAATGTGATATTTTCCCTATCAAAAAAATTATGAACAGAGAAATAACCTTCTAACAGATTTAACCATTTGTCTAGGGCATCCGCATCTATCTAACCTTCAAATATGGGAATATAAAAAATAACATGTACCTTGAAAGAAGAGGTGCTTCCAAAGTGGTTGTTTGATGAAGATGCGCCTATTTCTATCGACAGGATTTGAAGGATGTGCGAAAATTTGTCAATCATTTCATCCCTCTCTCGCGTGAGAGCTTGCTTAAGCAACAGATTAATAGAATCATCTTCATCGTTGTTTTTATTTTCTTCCACCATGGAGGGTTTCTTGGGTGCACGAGATTGATTGTCATCAAGATATACAATATAGAGGCCCAACTTTCTATACTCGGACCTCGTCGAGGACATGCACTGAAAAAAAAACAACCAAGAGCAGCCTGCTTTGATACCACTGATCCTGATTATTTTCGGCATGAAATGAGAGCAGATATATAATATAGAAATGTACAGAGATATCTCAGATATCCAATATTATAACATAAATGTATCATAGATGCAACTATAAACATAGATACACATTAATACACAATTTTCTATTAATGAGTGAAAATGTACAAAGACTGTAAAATACAGAGTGAAAGACTCGCTAGAATGGTGGCATCTTATATCTAAGAAGAGATGTGATGGCTACTCCCATATGTGATAATATGATCTTACAATGAGGCTCCAAATTCATTTTTATCATAAATAAAATCCAAAACCCTAACCCTACAACATGAAAATCCAACAATTTTGTGGACCCCATTTTGGGTAGTTTGGTGTATCAACTTCCCAGGGGCATAACTTTGGAATAATATCTCAGTTTGGGGTGCACGATAGCTCCTTGGTAAGGTATCGTCGAGGAGATTCATTTAGGGGGATAAATCAAAGGCTTCAAATATCATTGAGAAACTCGATACCAAAAATCCTTCATTTAGGCCCTCAAAGTGGCCCCAGAAGTTAAAAATTGCTAAAAGAAGTAAATTACCAAAATTGCTAGAAAACTATTTTGAGCCAGTTGGAAAAGGTGGGTGGCCACCGATATCCATTTGGATCAATACTCCATCCTTAGGAAGAAATGGTATCCATTGTGTTGAGTTCTCAAGGGAGAGGGAAAACCGTTTGCTCAATCTTCATCTTGATGAGCTGCTTGCCTTGTTGGAGAAGTTGTGATGCTTAGCTTGTTGAAGGTTGTCAAGAACATGTGGCTGGAAGGGTTGGACCTTTCTAACCAATTTTGGAAACATGAGATGAATGTGTGGAGAAGGAATATTTACACTTTGCTGCAATATTGTTGACCTACTTCTGTTGGATAGAAGGTGCTTGGGTCGAGGCTGTAGTGGTTCTCGTATCCTTTTGTTCACCTTTTGGATAGATTGTGAAGAAGCTGGATTTTGTAGTATGGGATAATACCTCTGGTATTCTATAGATATGCCCCCCAGAGAAATAATGACACTACGGGGTCGAGACTCATAAACAACATGGTGCTTCCACATATATGGTTGGCCTAAGAGAACATCAAAGACATCCAGTGGGGAAAAATCACATAATAACTCATCCTTGAAGGGCTGGATGTTGTATGAAAATTGACACTGTTGGCTGACATGGAAATTTCATCCCTGGAGAAGCCACCCGATGTTGTATGGCTGCGGGTGTGGTGTTGTCGACAATCCCAACTGTTTGGCGAGCTCTGTTGAGATGAGGTTCTTATGGCTTCCGCTATCAACAATAAAATGTAGAGGGGTCCCCTTCACCCACATCTGTGAATGAAAAAGGTGCTCGCCCTCAGGATCTATTGGTTTTTCTAGTTGAATTGCTATGGTCGCGACAATAGTAGTGGGGTCTGCGTAGATGATCTATATTTTATCATTATTTTCAGAATCAGATTCTAAATCAGGGTTCGGCTCCTTGTCTTTGATGTCAGCCACCAATGACTTTTTTGAGAGACATTCCTCGGTGTTGTGTCAGGTGATTTTGTGGAAATTGCACCATTTCCTGGTGTGCTCTTTGTATTCCCATGACCTTTCTTTTCCTGTGGCTTGGACTGGTTTTCAGGACACTATTTTTTAGGGTCATCTTTATCATACTTTGGTTGTTGCATATTTGGAGACACAAACTCCCGTTTGTTCTGTTGCTTAGATTTCTTCTCGATTTTAACAACATATAAATAAGCAGCACTGAGTGATGAGATGGCCAGGAAATCCATTTCAGTTTGGATGTATTTGTGTAGAGCCCCACGGTATTTCAGAACAAAATGTCATTCAGAGTCTTTGATACTGAGATTGGTGTGCAAGGTATGGAAGGTATTGGTGAACTCCAGAACTGCTTTGCCCCGCTCTTGCCGTAGTGTGGTCCATATCATGTACTAGTCCTCATAGTTTCCAACAGGGTAATATTTTTCCTTTACCACATCCACAAAAAATTCCCAAGTGGGCTCGACCCCTTATATTCCAGACTCCTCAATGGAACTTCTTTCCCAACAAGTTTCCCACCAATGTTTAACATGGGGGAGATATTTAAGGAGTGCGAAGGTGATCTTTTCCTTGTCGGGAAAATTATGAATAGATAAATAACCTTCTAATAGATTTAACCATTTGTCTAGGGTATTCACATCTATCTGATCTTCAAATACGAGAATATCAAAATTAACTTGTACCTTAAAAGAAGAGGTTCTTCCAAAGTGGTTGTTTGATGAAGATGCCCCTGTTGCTATCGACGGGCATTGAAGGATGTGGGAAAAATTCTCCATCATTTAATCCCTCTGTCTCTTGAGAGCTTGCTCAAGCAACATATTGATAGAATCATTTGCTCTCTTTTCTTCTTCCATGGAGGGTTTCATGGGCGTGTGAGATCGATTTTCTTCAAGAGAGAAAATATCTAGGCCCAAATTTCTATACTCGAACCTCATCAAGGACATGCACTGAAAAAAAAATGATCAAGAGCAGCCTGCTCTGATACCACTGATCCGGATTATTTTTGGCACAAAATGAGAGCGAAGATATAATAAATAAATGTACAGAGATATATCAGATATAGAATATTATAACATAAATGTATCAGAGATGCAACCATAAACATAGATATACAGTAATACGCAATTTTCTATTAATGAGTGAAAATTTACAAAGATTGTAAAATACAGAGTGAAAGACTCGCTAGAATGGTGACAACTTATATTTAAGAAGAGATTTGATGGATACTCGCATCTGTGAGAATATTATCTTAAAATGAGGCTCCAAAGGCCTTTTTATCATAAAGAAAATCCAAAACACTAACCCCAGAAGAGGAAAATCCTATGATCTTCGTTTGGGGTGCATGATAGCTCATTGGAAAGGTATCATCGAGGAGATTCATTTAGGGGGATCAATCAGAGACTTCAACTATCATTGAGAATCTTGATCCCAAAAAACCTTCATTTAGGCCCTCAAAGTGGCCTCAGAAGTTAAAAACAGATAAAAATAGTAAATTACCAAAATTGCTAGAAAACTGTTTTGAGCCAGTTGGAAAAGGTGGATGGCCATCGATATCCACCTGGATCAATCCTCCCTCTTTAGGAAGCAATAGTCTCCATTGCAATGAGTTCCTGGTGGAGAGGTAAAAGCGTTTGTTGAATCTGCATCTTTATGAGCTCCTTGGCTAGTTGGAGAAGTTGCGCTACTTAGCTTGTTGAAGGTTGTCACGAACATGTGGCTGTAAGGGTTGGACCTTTCTAACCAGTCTTGCTACATGAGATGCCTGTGTGCAGAAGGAATCTTTACACTTTACAACACTATCGTCAACCTGCTTTTGTTTAATAGAAGGTGCTTGGGCCGAGGCTGTAGTGGTTGCAGTATCCTTCTGTTCACCTTTTGGATAGATTGTGAAGAAGCTAAATTTTGTAGTATGAGATACTACCTTGTGGGACTGTTTAGGTGGAATAGTATTCAGAACTACCTCTGATATTCTGTAGATATGACCCTCGAGAGAAAAAATGACACTGTGGGGTCAAGAGTCATAAACAACATGGCGTGTCCACATATATGGTTGGCCCAAGAGAACATCACAGACATCCAGTGGGGAAACATCACATAATACCTCATCATTGAAGGGATGGATGTTGTATGACAATCGACAATGTTGGCTGACATGAAGATCTTTTTCCTAACAAAGCCACCCGATTTTGTATAGCTGCGAGTGTGGTGTTGTTGACAATCCCAACTATTTTACGACCTCTTCTTTGATGAGGTTCTTCTGGCTTCCATTATCAACAATAAAATGCAGTGGGGTCCCCTTCACCCACATCTATGAATGAAAAAGTCTCTCCCCCTCTTCAGGATCTGTTAGTTCTTCTGGTTGAATTGTTGCAGTCATGATAATATTAATTGGGTCTGCGTCGATGACCTGTATTTTACCATTATTTTCAGAATAAGATTCTGAATCAAGGTTCGTCTCCTTGTCTTTGATATCGGCCACCAATGACTATTCTTAGAGACATTCCTTGGTGTTGTGCCAAGGGAATTTGTGGAAATACCACCGTTTTCTGGTGTCCTTTGTCTTCCTGTGACCCTTATTTTCCTATGGCTTAGACTGGTTTTTGGGAGACTGTTTTTTAGATCCATCTTTATCATACTTTGGTTGTTTCATATTTGCAGACGCAAACTCCTGTTTGTTATGGTGCTTAAATTTGTGCTCGATTTTAACATCATATCGATAAGAAACACCGAGTGATGAGATGTCCAGAAAATCCATTTCATTTCAGATGTATCTGCGTAGAGCCCTACAGTATTTCAGAACCAAATGTCATTCAGATTCTTTGATACACAACTTGGTGCGCAAGGTATGGAAGGTATTGGTTGACTCTAGAACTTGGTGCGCAATGTACTGGTCCTCATAGTTTCCAACAAGGTAATACTATTCCTTTACCACATCCAAAAAAAAAACCCAAGTGGGATCGACCCCATATATTCTAGACTCTGCGGTGGAACTTTTCTCCCAGTAAATTTCCCACCAATGTTTTACATGGGGGAGATCTTTAAGGAGTGTGAAGTTGATCTTTTCCCTATTAGAAAAATTATGAACAAAGAAATAACCTTCTAACATATTTAACCATTTGTCTAGGGCATCCGAATTTATTTGACGGTCAAATACGGGAATATCAAAATTGACCTGTACCTTGAAAGGAGAGGTGCTTCAAAAATGGATGTTTGATGAAGATGCTCCTCTTGCTATCAGTAGGCATTGAAGGATGTGGGAAAAATTATGCATCATTTCATCCCTCTATCGCGTGAGAGCTTGCTCAAGAAACATATTGATAGAATCGTCTTCTCCATCATTTTTATTTTCTTAGGACATTGAGGGTTTCCTGGGCATGCGATATTGATTGTCTTCAAGAGATCCAATATCGAGGCCCAACTTGCTATACTCAAACCTCGTCAGGGACATGCACTAAAAAAAATGATCAAGAGTAGCCTGCTCTGATACCACTGATCCAGATTATTTTCGGCACGAAATGAGAGCGGAGATATAATAAATAAATGTATAGAGATATACAAGATTTCCAATATTATAATAGAAATGTATCATAGATGCAACCATAAACACAAATATATAGTAATACACAATTTTCTATTACTGAGTGAAAATGTACAAAGACTGTAAAATACAGAGTGAAAGATAGCTAGAATGGTGGAAGCTTATCGCTGAGAAGAGATGTGACGGATACTCACATATTTGAGAAGATGATATTACAATGAGGTTCCAAAGGCCTTTTTATCATAAATAAAATCCAAAACCCTAACCTCGGAAAAAGAAAAGCCAACAGTTTTGTGGACCCCATTTTGGGTAGTTTGGTGTATCAACTTCCCGGGGGCGTAACTTTGGCATATGATCTCCGTTTGGGGTGCACGGTAGGTCGTTGGAAAGGTATCGTCGAGGAGATTGATTTAATGGTATGAATCAGATCCTTTGGCTATCATTGAGAAGCTTGATCCCAAAAAACCTTCATTTAGGCCCTCAAAGTGGCCCGGGAAGTTAAAAACGACTAAAAATAGTAAATTATCAAAATTGCCAGAAAACTGTTTTGAGCCAGTTGGAAAAGGTGGGTGGCCACCAATATCCACCTAGATCAATCCTCCCTCTTTAGGAAAAAATGGTATCGATTTCATTGAGTGCCCAGAGGAGAGGGAAAATTGTTTGTTGAATTTGCATCTTGTTGAGCTACTTGCCTTGTTGGAGAAGTTGCGTTGCTTAGCTTGTTGAAGGTTGTCACGAACATGTGGCTGGAAGGGTTGGACCTTTATAAATAGTCTGGCTACATGAGATGCCTACGTGCAGAAGGAATATTTACACTTTGCTTCCCTCTTGTTGACCTGCTTCTGTTGGATAGAAGGTGCTTGGGTCGAGGTTGTAGTGGTTGTAGTATCCTTCTGTTCACCTTTTGGACATATTGTGAAGAAGCTGAATTTTGTAGTATGAGATACTACCTTGCGGAACTGTTTAGGTGGAAAAGTAGTCAGAACTACCTATGGTATTCAGTAGAGATGACCCCCCATAGAAACAATGACACTGTCGGGTCAAGACTCATAAACAACATGGAGCTTCCACATATATGGTAGGTGAAAGAGAACATCACAGACATCCAATGGGGAAACATCACATAATACCTCATCCTTGAAGGGATGGATGTCATATGAAAATAGACACTCTTGGTTGACAAGGAGATATCGTCCCTGGTGAAGCCACCCGATGTGTTAGCACTAGAATTCACCTCTAGATTGTTGCAGAGGTAAGCCTGATACCCACCAGTGTTTTATGTCATAGGTTGATTATAAAAAAGGTCAAATGGCCACAATATCAAGAAAATATCATCTTACTTCAGAAGACTGGACTGGTATGGACAAGAAGGTGAGGTTGGGTTTAACTTCAATTAGTAGGTTGTAGTAAGGGTGAGTAGGAGGAAGACATTAGTGAAGAATGTAGAGGTCTGTTGTAAACGTCGGGCTTTCCAGTAGCCAGAGGACGAAAAACTTAAACACAAGGTCGTCTTGAATTCAAATTTCAAAGGAACTGAAATAAATTATAACAACACTATAATCAAAATTTCATCATAATGCAGTCACAATAATTCAAGTGAATCAGTCAACCATGAACTCTTTCAGTATCAGACGGAAACAAGAGGGAGGAAGAAAACTGACTTTCATTAAACAATAAATATCAGATTACAAAGCATAACTAGAGAACCAGAGTGTTCATTAAAACTTTACAAATCAGGAGCTTTGCTCTACCATCAACCTTTAACAAAATATCAAAAATGAGTATTTATACTCAAAACAACCTGCCAACACCAGGAGTGTAACCTTGCTATATCAATCAAAGATTTGCGTCTGTAGCTTCTTCTGTAAGGCTGCACTTGCACTCCTCTATCCGACACAAGATCAGATTGGTATGGATCTGGCAGGGAAATCTATCCATAGGGGTACCACGGTCTGATCGCTCCAAAACCTCCATGCCTTCCATTTATGGATTGAGCCAAGGTTTCAACCACCTGCTCAATTTACATTAACTTCTTTTCCCTGGAGCGTGGCCGAGACGAAATGATCAGAGGAAGACCATGTTCCTTGTCTCTAAGGCTTGGAAGCTAGCCTCCTTTCCTCTTGCCCCTCCTCAATATAACCCAGGGCCATGACCCTGTGCTAATGACATCCTAGCATTTCATGTTTCGTGGGCTTCCATATGGCTAACCTTCAATTTTCCTGATATCAGAATCGACGAAATCGCTTACCTGACCGATGGTCAGATCTTATTCTAAACCAACGACTGTGATGCTTCCTCTAGACTCTGAAATAGTCCTCTATATGAAACTGGGGGCCAGATGCTTCTCCTAAACCTTACTTTCGCATGACCACAGACCGTGACCTAGCACCTATCTCCAAGGGTGTTTCAGGATTTCTTTTTTTAGGGATTGCTACATGCTAGACTTCAGAAATCCCAATCCATGAAATCGTGAAATATCTAATCAGGTGCCACATGCTCCTTTGGTTTGGACGACCCAGATTGATTTCAGGATTTCGCGCTTCGCAGAATTTTTCTTGTGGCTCAAATCAAAACCCTTGAAGCCCAGTTCCGTGACATTTCTTAATCCACTGCCACATGTTCTCGCTGGATCATACGACTCCCACGAATTCCAGGTTTCAGGACTTCGACATATCAACACATTGACACATCGACAATTGAAACATTAGGACTTTCACGTATTCCACGCTTAAATTCTCCCGAAGCTCATTTCCTTGAATACCTGGATCAGCTGACACCTATCCCCATCGATTGAATGACCCAGATGACATCGACACTTCAGGACATCGTGCTTCGTGAATCTTCAAATATCTTCCCTCTTACCTTCCCGACTTGCGAAATCACGAAAATATGATCCAACTGTCCAACTCTCTTCTTTGAGCAATGACTACGATCCTATCGCGATTTCACATTTCGCGAGTTGTGATGACTTTCTCCTTGACCAATCCATCTCGCGAAACCATGAAACATTGATCACGCATCACGTGTCCTTCGCATCACCAACGAATAGGGTGGACCTCACGATTTCAGACCTCTGGCACTATATTTCATGCAACAGCAGGATCCCGATCATCCGATCGCTACTGATCTAATCTTCCTGGTGAATTTTTGCCGTCGGAAACTAATCTTGCTCTCTCGCTTGATTTGAGTCCATATCAAACTGCTTCAAGTGTTTCTCTTGGTCGTCATGACCGCGGACTATGAACAATTACTCATATGACTGGCTGAAGGCTCAAGAAAACAAAAGGATCGGTGGCAGAGGCAAAAGAGGGGTGATCGACCTTAGGGAAAACATGAAGGCTAAGGGTCTATATTTCTCAGGAAAGATGCTAAGGAAAAAAAAGTATATAAAATGGGTGAAGACAAACAACTGAAAACTATGAGCCGAAAGGAAAACTTATGATCGAGTCTGCAAAAGGCGAGAAACAAGAAAAATTACAGACCTAGGAAGAAAACACAGACTCACAAGACCCTGACAAGTTTATGTGCTAACATTAGGCTCCATGGGGGATAGATTCCTCTTTGTGAGGCTCTAAGATCTCTTTCCATGACTTCAGTGCCTTAGTGTTGGGTTGTGGATTCTTATATTAAAAAAAAAAAAACATAAAACATGAATGTTACTTACAATGGTGGGGCGCCGACTGTGGCTTCAAACAAACAACTTTTTCAGGAAGTGCTCATTTACAGGGCCACAAAAAAATTCGTCTCCCTCCAAATTCTTCAACTTGTAAGTGTTATTTGGTAACTTTTCAGATATTTGGAAGGGGCCGATCAAAAGGGATTCAAATTTTTCATGCCTTCCCTTGTCTTGTCTGGGCGCATCCCACTTGAGTACTAGATCTCCTGGCTGGAAGTCCTCTTTGATTCCTTTCCTGTCAAAGGCCTTCTTGATTTTCTATTGTTGGTCATGCACTTTTCCCATCAACTATTCCCTAGTCTACTGGACTTCTACTAGTTGATGAATTCTCCTAATCATGTCATCAGGCTCCCCTTGGCAGTCTTGGAAGAATTTTCCTATAGGAAAGGAAAGCTGAGAAGGAAAATATGCTTCAGTCCCATATACAAGTTGGAAATGAGAGATGCCCAGGGACCTCTTTGTTGTCACTCTATCAGCCCACAGAGAAAATTTGAGCTTTGAATCCCATGCTTTCCTGTTGTCCTCTTATAGTCTTTTGATGATCTTTATCAGGCTCTTGTTGGAGGATTCTGCTAATCCATTTCCTTGTGGATAGTAAGGGGTGGAGTGGATCAATGAAATTCCAAACTGCTCACAAAACTTGATCAACGGTTCGACCCTAAAGGAAGCAGTGTTATCAGTAACAATTCTATTCGAGAAACCAAACCTTGCAATAATATCCTCGAGAAAACCAATTATCACTTTGTGAGAAGCACTCTTGGTGGGGATAGCTTATATCCACTTGGTAAAATAATATGTTTCAGTTAAAATCCACCTATGCTGACCACTTGAAGGAGGATGAATTTCCCTAATAAATTCTAGGCCCCATTCCTAGAGAATTTCTGACATTTAGTACAAGCCCCAATTTTCGCACATACATCAGTGAATAGAGTAGGCTAGTAGTACCCAACCCTGAGAATTTTGTAGGCAGTGGTTTTCCAAAAGTGATGTCCCCCACATAGGCCGCTATGGAAATCCAACATGATATTTTGGGCCTCTGGTGGGTCTAGACATCTCAGAAGCACTCCCAAAGGGTCTCTCCAATATAAGACCTGGTCAATAAGGCAATACCTAATTGTTTTGAGATTTAAAGCTATTTCCTTGATTTTCCCCATTCCATATGGAGGTCGCAACTCTTGCAGAAAATATATAATGTCTTTATAACAGATGAATTTTGCCAATGGAGGTCTGTCCTGAGAACCTTTATCAGACAACTCAGCTTGCTGATCTTCTGAGAAAGTGTAGATGAAATTGACCCCTAAATATTTACAATTAGATTCAGCCAATAACTTAGCTAAACCGTGGCCTTTAACTATCTTGGTGGGTTTTATTTCCAGGTCAAATTTGAGGATTTTGGCAATCCACTTACTCCTTCTTCCATCTATGTCTGGCTGAATGAGAATGTCCTCCACGGAGGCTGAAGGAACATATGCAATGATCTTCGAATGCAAGACATAGAATCTGAAAACCTTGAGAGCTTTCACCAAGGCATATTCCTGCTTCTCCATGATGTCATATATGATCTATGCATCTCTTAATGCTCTGCTGAAAAAGGAAATAGGCTGTTCCAGCCCTGCTTCATTCTTTTGTAGTAAAACAACTTCCACTTTGTTAAATGAAGCAAAAGAGAAAATTAGAAAATCCTTCGAATAATCAGGATTGATAAGCACAGGTGCTTTAGTCAGTGCTTGCTTGATTTGGTTAAAGAATTCTCTGGGCTCAACAGTCCATTTTACTTCATTCCCTTTCCTGAGCATAGCGGTGATATGTTTCACTAATTCACGAAAAAATGAAATAAACCTTCTCAGAAAATTAATTTTTCCCAAGAAAGACCGAACCTCCTTCTTGGACCTAGGAAGTGACAAGGCTTGAATAGATTCCACCCTACTTGAATCAATCCTGACTCTCTCGATTGATACAATGTGTCCCAACAATTTTCCTTCCTGCATAGCAAATAAAGACATCTTGGGATTTAGGGAGAGACCAAACCTTCTGCATTTCAAGAAGATCTTTCTCAGATGTTGACAATGTTATTTATTAGATTTGGAGAAGACTGTTATGTCATCCAGATAGATGACCACGAATTTATCTCTTTCTCCAATGAATGTGATTTCCATGGCTCGTTGAAAGGTAGCTCCTACGTTCATCAATCCAAAGGGAATTTTGGCATACATGAATGTGCCCCAAGGAGTGGTAAAGGTTGTATTTTCTCTATCTTCAGGTAGGACAAAGATTTGGTTGTAGCCAGAAAAACCATCAATCATGGAAATTCTGGATGCACCTGTCACCCTTTGCAACACATGTTCCATCTTTGGGAAAGGGTAATTGTCCTTCTTAGATTTTCTGTTCAGATTTTTGAAGTCAACACACAGTCTGATTTCTGCATTTTTCTTTCTCACCAGGACTAGGTTGGCTACCCATTCAGAATATCTCAAAGGGAAAATGATTTTGGCGTCCAACAACTTCCTTACCTCCCTTTCCATAATAGGCAACAACATGGGATTTATTTGTATTGATTTCTGCCTAAATGGTTTGGCCTCGTCTCTCAATGGGATCTTATGCTCAATGATGGTTGTGTCATATGTCTTGAGGTATTCATAGGTCCAAGATAACACATCGACGAATTCCTTTAATAACTCAACATACTCGGCCCTTTGCTCCCTTGACAGGATGCTTGACAACTTGACTAATTTCAGATCCTCCTCTGTGCCAATATTGTACTCAGCTACCTCAACATCCTCAGTTGGACCTTTAAACTTTACCAACACATCGTTCCCATCAAATAATATTTCTAAAGGAACTAGTCCCTTTAGAATGTGGTTGCTAGGGAGCTGAACAATATGGTGATTAGAAATTTTATTCAAAAATACTTTAGGGGGAGGGTCACCTTTGGAATCATCCTCCTAGTCAATTTGTAATGCAGAGAAATCATCAATTGATTCAAGAAATATTCTGATTTCAAGATCATCCTCGAACACCTTCCAATGCTTGATATTATCAGGTACAAAGGTCCGATATCTAATCTCAACATCATACTTGAGCTTAGGTGGTAGTGGGACCCTAAGCTAGCTCGTTGATATGGCTAAAGAATCAGCCATAGTATTTTCCTCTCTTGGAATGAATGAAATGTTGAATGCTGAGAAGAAGTTGTCGACCAGATCCCACACTTCATTTCTGTAATTTCTGAGCCGAGGGTGTTTGGCCAGATAAATATTTCTGATCTTCTAGAAAATCAACTCAGCATCTCTGAACACTGCTATCTCTTCAATTCCCATGTCCTTTTCATCCCTCAAACCCAAAACAAGGGCCTCATACTCTGCCACATTGTTGGTAGCTTAAAATTCTAGTTTATAGGACAAAGGTATGGCTTCTTGACAAGGTGACACAAAAACTACTCCAACACCAACACTGTCCCTAGAAGAGGCTCCATCGAAGAACATATTCCACACCGAATTAGTTGGAGGAGGTATTTCACTAAAAGTAACATATTGCGTGGCACTGCTAGCTATGGATTGTGCTACGAAGGAAGACCTGGATTGAACAGAGTGGTCGATATACATGGCTTTGTGGATGCAGACTGGGCTGGAGATTTGGATCGTAGGAGATCCACAAGCGGGTATGTGTTTAACCTGTTTGGAGGAGAAATAAGTTGGATGAGAAAAAGACAGGCTGTAGTGGCACTTTCAACTACAGAATCTGAATACATGGCAACCACTCATGCAAGTAAGGAAGCAATATGGTTACAAATATTGTGTTGAGGTATTGGGTTGGTACAAGAAGCTGTAAGGATAGAGTGTGACAGTCAGAGTGCAATTTTCTTGGCAAAGAACCCTACTTATCATTCAAAGACAAAGCACATTGATGTTCAATATCACTTTGTAAGAGACATGATTGAAGAAA
>ML800808.1:125172-135349 GCA_009831015.1 Picea engelmannii
TGAGAATTTCTCTTGGTGTAGAGGATCCATGGGCATTGTTGCCCTGGATTATTGACTATGTAACCCTGTAACCCCCTGTGTGCAAAGAAAACAACAAGTGGGAGAATGTTGGGTATGTGTTATATTCTTTGCACGAGTAGTAGGGTCTGAGTGCCTGCACCGGGCACGCAGGGGGGCGGAGCCCTTCGCGTGGGGGTTCGAGGGCAGCGTCCCCGATTTTTTTTTTCGGGACGACATATTTCCGGGACCACATGATATTAGGTGGTTTTTCGGCACATGGTTTTTTGCCGATGGTTTTCTATTTCTGGTTAAGGAATTAGGGTTTTGGACTAATCCAGGTCATTGGGTTAGGGTTTTGGATGCCGCTGGCTCCTATATGTATATTGTATTGTAAACAATGTAACACAATGTATGAATATAATATATGCTGGTTTTCCCGGTTTGGGTTTCCAGGTGAAAAATCTTTGTGTAATGTTTGTATTTGCCATTGTATCTTTTCTATTCTTTTCTGAATATCAGTTTGCAGTAGATATTGTACAAGGTTAGAATTTAGAATTAGCCCGTATGAGTCATTAGGTTGCATTAATTAAGCTGAGTAGGTAACCCTTGGAGTAGAATGTGATATAAGTTAGATAGGAGGAAGAAGAGCGAGGAAGCTCTGGGTCCTTAGATAAGTTTTCTAATTGTAATGACTGTAAGAGATAGAGGTGTAATCATGTTTTTTCTGGAATGAATAGAACATAGGAAGTTGATCCAATTGTACAATGTTGATACTCTTTACAAGTTTACTGTTGTTATGAATTTTGTGGATGTATGATGTTCATGGTGAATGGATGAATTTATGAAGAATTGAGTAAGTTTCAATTGTTTTTCTTTTGTAATTTATGCAAGGAGTGCATATTGAACGCAAGGAGTGCATGCAAGAGAGTCTTGTTCGACTCAAAGTTTAGAAGAGATAGCATGGAACTTTTGTATGCAGAGTGTGCATATTAAGCACAAGGAGTGCGTAGGTGAACTCTTTGACTTGGAGAAATAAATTAGGTTTTTCTCATAAGAAAGTGGAGAGGTCAAATGCAAGGAGTTCACGGGACCAGAAATCGACTAAGTGTTGAAGAAATCCTTCAGAATAAGAATTTGCGGAAGTTGGACAAGATAAAGGGTTAAGATCTATCCAAGAGGAGTCGAAGGAAACAAGGAACGTTGATTTAAGGAGGGATATGCATCAATAGATTGTAATCTCCGAGTAAATTGCAATTGGGTTTCAATTGAGAATTGAGACTGCCAAAAACCAAAGACCCGAAGAAATTAAGGACCGTCAGATCCAGAGGGACGTGTGGCGATAGATCACGAACTTCGGATAATAATACTCTGGGAAGTTGAGAATTGAAATCTCCGAACCCCGAAGGTATGAAGAAAATTATAACCATCGATTTAAGGAGGAAAAATGTCAACAGATATTTTATTTTGGGAGATATCCATTGTAGATAAAGTAGGATTTGAGATTTGAAACTCCTGAAGCCTGAATCATGGAATAAATCACAGTCGTTGATTTAGAAGGGTTAGTTTTGATCCGTATAATTGGGAAATGACATATTTGAACCGTCAGGTTCAAAAGCACCGTAGAGATCTTGAGATCGACAATCACGAAGGATTGTGGGGATGGAAAGTACTTAGATGTTAAAAGTTTGATAGTAGGCTGCAATAGAAACCGTGGTATTGCAAATTGGACATGTGATGTTTGGTGGTGAATTGCGGGGAGAAAAGTGGATTGATCTCAAACCACTTTCGACCGCGCCCGCAATTGTGTGTGGACATAACCCAGGGTCATATGCGGGAAGGAGATAATGGAGGAGGAGCTAGCGCCGCCCAGTATTGTGAAGAGAGAGATCACGAGTGTCATCGAACTTGCACCGAAAGACTGAAGAGACCTGTGGTTATTTACAAGTGAGACCATTAAGGTTTCAGAGAGCTAATTCAGCTCCGAGAATTGAAGATCCTTGACCAGGAGGTTACGCATCCGAAGGAGAAGGCGGGTTGGCATCAAGTGGTATCAGAGCCTGGAAAATTTTGAAGTTGTATTTTGTGTATTAGAAATAGTTGAAATAATGCCACCAAGGATTCGTGTAGATTCACCTATGGAAAACCATGATGTGGGAAGAGAAATGAGAGAGATTTGCGCAAGTTTGGAAGCAATGGAAGAAATGAAAAGAAGAACACCTACTTCTGAAGACGTCATTGATGCATAAAGGGAAGAAGTAGAAGTATAAGTTGAAGAAGCTACAGGGGGAGATGCGGCTGAAGAACGCTTATTGAAAGTTGTTGTGAAGTTGGGAGCTAGAGGAAATATGGACATCCCAATGTATGAAGTTAATTTGGATGCCGAAGATCTATCAGACTGGATAAGGTCCATGGATAAGTATTTCGACTATGAATATGTCGATGAAGGAAGGAAGGTGAGACATGTTGTCACCAGATTAAAAGGACATGCAACACTATGGTTGGTTGAACTGCACACTAAGAGAAGGAGAAAAGGTAAACAAAAGATAAAGAATTGGGATAGAATGGTAGCCAAACTAAAGGCTAAATTCATACCTAAGGATTACCAGATAAACATGTTCAGAAAGTTGCAGAACCTGAGACAGAGGGGTAAGATAGTGAAAGAGTATACAAAAGAATTTTATAGGCTGAATATTAGGATTGGACAAAGAGAGAAGGATGACGAAAATTTTTCCAGGTATATAAATGGCTTGAGATAAGAAATCTAGGATGAGATCAACATGATGACTGTGAGGACAATGAAAGATGCTTATCATATTGCACTGAAGGCAGAAGAAAATTTAGCCAGAAACTAGAGTCAGCGAAACAGAAGAAGAGGCTCAAATAGAGGTAAGGGAATTATCTATGATAAGGCACCAAAAACCAAGAATGAGACCGATAAATAATATGGTCACTTTGAAAGAGGAGGAAGTTCTCGAAGAAGACCGTTTGGTGGGAGAAATGCTTTTCCTCGAGGAAGAGGAAGAGGTAGAGGAGGTGGAGTTAAATTTTATGCCTGTGGAAAGACAGGACACATGTCTTGGGAATGCCTCTAGAGGAAGAAATAAGGAGGAGGACAAGCACACATTTCCGAGGCCTAGAAGAATGTGGAAGAAGAGGAAGCAGAAGGAGGACAAAACCCTATGATGAGGGGAGTTCTTGCAAATACAGAGAAAGAAATAGAAGATTCAGTTCAACGAACGAAGTTGTTTAGGACTGCTTGTAAAACAAAGGACAAAGTTTGCAAGATGATTATAGACAGTGGGAGAACTGATAATTTAGTATATACAGAAATGTTGGAGAAACTGGAGCTAGAGACAACTGCAAACCCAAGTCCATATAAAGTTTCGTGGTTGCAGAAAGGACATCAAGTAATGGTAAGTCAACAACGCAAAGTTGAATTTAAAATAGGAGGCTATAAAGATGAGATTCTATGTGATGTAATTCCCATGGATGTTTGTCATATTTTGTTGGGGAGACCATGGTAGTTTGATAGGAATGTCATTCATGATGGGACAAAAAATACTTATACTCTGGGAAAAAATGGTAGAACCCACATGTTACTGCCAATAGAAGATAAGAAATAAAAGGAAGAAGCCAACACAAGAATACTTCTCATGAGTGGGAAGGAACTCTTGAAGGATATCAAGAAAGATAAATAAATGCAATTTATTGTAGTGAGCAAGCCAAGAGTTAACCTTACCAATACTTCTATGAATGATTTACCTGAAGAAATCCAAGAATTGTTAGAGAATTTTGCTGACATAGAAGTGTATGAGTTGCCTTACTCATTACCACCCATTAGTAGTATTAGCCACCATATTGACTTGATTCCAGGAGCCAGTTTGCCAAAAAAAGTTGTGTATAGGTTGACATCTCGAGAGAATGAAGAGGTTAAGAAGAAATTTCAAGAGTTGTTGGATAAAGGTTTAGTCAGGGAATGTCTAAGCCCATGTGCAGTGCCAACTGTATTAAGTCCGAAGAAGGATGGGGGGTGGAGAATGTGTACAGATTCCAAAGACATCAACAAGATTACCATCAGGTATAGATTTCCTTTACCCAGGATGGATGATTTGATGGATTGTTTGAGTGAAACAAGCTATTTTTGAAAATTATACTTGAAGAGTGGATATCATCAGATAAGGATGAGAGAGGGAGATAAATAGAAGACAACATTCAAGACAAATGAAGGTTTGTTTGAGTGGCTAGTCATGCCATTTGGATTGACAAATGCTCCAAGCACATTTATGAGGTTGATCAATGAAGTACTGAAATACTTCATAGGTAAATTTGTCATTGTATATCTGGATGATATATTAGTTTTCAAAAAAAATAGAGGAAGAACATATAAATCTCTTGACATTAGTGATGAGGAGGTTGCAACAAGAAAAGTTGTTAATAAACTTGAAGAAAAGTTCTTTTATGAAGACATAACTCATATATTTAGGTTTTGTGATATCTTCGAATGAATTGAAGATGGATCCATAGAAGGTGAGAGTAATCAAAGAATGGCCATCACCAAGAAGCATATTTGAGGTAAGAAGTTTCCATGGGTTAGCAAGTTTTTATAGAAAGTTTATCATAAATTTTAGTGGTATATGTGCACCCATAATGGACACTGTGAAAAAGAAACATAAGTCTTTTAATTGGACAGAGGAGGCTGAGAAAAACTTCAGAGTGTTGAAAAATAATATAACAGAACAACCAATTATGGTTTTACCAAATTTTGGAAAAACATTTCAGGTGAGATGTGATGCAAGTGGAATATCCATTGGAGCAGTCTTGAGTCAAGATAATAGGCCAGTTGCTTATTATAGTGAGAAGCTAAATGATTCCAAGGAGAAATATTCTACATATGACAAGGCGTTTTATGCAGTGATTCAATCTTTGAAGAAATGGAGACATTATTTAATTCCAAAGGAGTTTGTCTTGTATAGTGATAATCAAGCTTTGCAAGTTATTACTAGGCAAGAGAAGTTGAATCAGAGGCATGCTAAGTGGGTATAATTCATGCAAAATTTTTCTTTTTTCATTAAAAATATTTATGAAAGTGCTAATAAAGTTGCAGATGCTTCGAGCATAAGGAGTTTGGTTATACAGGAATTCCAGGTGAAGACCTTAGGGTTTGGGCACCTTAAGGGAATGTCTCAGGAAGATCCAAATTTTAAGGAGGCTTATGAGCATATGGAAATCCTTTGTTGAGTGATAACAACTCATGGAAAAAATATTTGATCCAGGATGGATTATTATTTAAGGGAAGTCAAATGTGCATACCAAGATGCTCAATGAGAGATAATTTGTTGAAAGAAAAACATAGTGGAGGTCTAGCCGGACATTTCGGTCATGATAAAACATTTGTGCAGCTGAATAGTTTGTATTATTGTCCAGGTATGAGGGTAGATGTGAAGAAATTTGTAGATTGATGTAAGATTTGTCAACATACAAAAGGGAAGAGAAAAAACATTGGTTTGTATCAGCCATTGCCTATTCCAAAAAGACCTTGGGATGCAATTAGTATGGATTTTGTATTGGGATTACCTAGAACCCAGAAAGGAAGTCACTCCATATTTGTTGTGGTCGATAGATTTTCTAAAATGACACATTTCATACCATGCCAGAAAACAAATGCTACTACACACATAGCCAATTTGTTTTTTAGAGAAGTTGTGAGATTACATGGATTGCCCAGAAGTATAGTTCCAGATAGGGACACTAAGTTTGTAGGAAACATTTGGAGGACTCTATGGAAGAGGATGGGAACTAATTTATATTTTAGTTCATCATATTACCCTCAGACACAAGGAAAGACTAAAGTGGTGAACAGGAGTCTGGTAAATTTATTAGGGAGTTTATTCATTGAACAAGGTCATCAGTGGGATCAGATTCCGACACAGGCAGAATTCAACAACAAATTTGCAGCAAATGCTTATGAGATCGAGTTGCCAAACAATGTTGGGATATCACCGATATTCAACGTTGTCGATTTGTATCCTTACAACAGAGATGAAACAAGAGAATTGGATGATCAATAATAGATTCAATTGGAAGAACATATTCCCACAGTAGAAAAACCTCAGATGGATAAAATATTAGAACGGAGAGTTGGAAGGAAAACCAGAAGAAAGATGCATCCTGAATATTTGGTAAAGTGGAAGGATCACCCTATGGAAGATTCAAGTTGGGTAACTGAACCTGATATTTTGAAGAATGGTAAACAGTGAGGGAGCTCATGGATAGGAGTCCATGAATATTTTGGCCAGAGGAGTATGATGCAGGAGAATCACTATCAAATCAAGAAAAGTGGAGGTGGAAGAAAAATCGACACTTCATGCATTGAAAGAACAAAACCGACTCTTAACTAGCTTGGCAGCGGTGTAGAGATATTTTTGAATCTCTCGTTAATTAATTAGTTGTATGTAAAGTCGGGCCACCATTTTGAATTGATGGATTATTGTAAATCCTTACACGACTGTAATATATTGCAGGTGTAGGATATTAGCCCATATGAGTCATTAGGTTGCATTAATTAAGATGAGTAGGTAACCCCTGGAGTAGAAGGTGATATAATTTAGATAGGAGGAAGAAGAGCGAGGAAGATCTGGGTCCTTAGATAAGTTTTCTCATTGTAATGACTGTAAGAGATAGAGGTGTAATCATGTTTTTTTCTGGAATGAATAGAACAGAGGAAGTTGATCCAATTGTACAATGTTGATACTGTTTACAAGTTTACTGTTGTTATGAATTTTGTGGATGTATGATGTTCATGGTGAATGGATGAATTTATGAAGAATTGAGTAAGTTTCATTTGTTTCTCTTCTGTAAGTTATGCAAGGAGTGCATATTGAACGTAAAGAGTGTGTGTGAGAGAGTCTTGTTCGACTCGAAGTTCAGAAGAGATAGCATGGAACTTCTGTATGTAGAGTGTGCATATTAAGTGCAAGGAGTGCGTAGGATAAGTCTTTGACTTGGAGAAATAACTCATGTTTCTCTAATAAGAAAGTGTAGAGGTCAGTTGCAAGGAGTGCATAGGACCAGAAATCGACTAAGTGTTGAAGAAATCCTTCATAAGAATAATTTGCGGAAGTTAGACAAGATAAAGGGTTAAGATTTATCCAAGAGGAGCCGAAGGAAACAAGGACCGTTGATTTAAGGAGGGATATGCGTCAACAGATCGTAAGCTTCAGGTAAATTGAAATTAGGTTTCGATTGAGAATTGAGATGGCCGAAACCCGAAGACCCAAAGAAAATATGGACCATCAGATCCAGAGGGACACGTGGCAACAGATCACGAACTTCAAATAATAATTCTCTGGGAAGTTGAGAATTTAAATCTCCGAACCCCAAAGGTCCGAAGTCAATTATAACTGTGGATTTGGGGAGGAAAAATTTCAACAGATATTTTATTTCAGGAGATAGCCATTGTGGAGAAAACAGGAGTTGAGATTTGAAACTCTCGAAGCCCGAATCATAGAATAAATCACAGTCGTTGATTTAGAAGGGTTAGTTCTGATCCACAGAATTGGGAAAGGACAGATTTGAAACATTAGGTTCAGAAGCACCGTCGAGATCTTGAGATCGATGATCACGAAGGATTGCGGGGATGGAAAGTACTTGGATGTTAAAAATTTGATAGCGGATCGCAATAGAAACCGTGGTATTGCAAATTGGGCGCGTGGCGTTTGGTGGTGAATTGCAGGGAGAAAAGTGGATTGATCCCAAACCACTTTCGACCACACCCATAGTTGTGTGTGGACATAACCCGAGGTCATATGCGGGAAGGAGCTAACGGAGGAGGAGCTAGCGCCTGAACACTAATCGCCCGGTATTGCGAAGGGAGAGATCACAAGTGTCGTAGAACTTGCACCGAAAGACTGAAGAGACCTGTGGTTATTTACAAGCAAGACCAATAAGGTTTCAAAGAGCTAATTCAGCTCCAAGAATTGAAGATCCTTGACTGGGAGGTCGCGCAGCCCAAGGAGAAGGGGGGTTGGCATCATACCCACTCGACCTTGGGAAAGCATTTCCATGGATTTTATGGGAGGTTTACAAACCATGTGGAAGAGACATAACTATTTATTTGTGGTAGTTGATAGGTTCAAAAAAATTTTCCTTCTTGTTCCTTGTAAAAAGACCATCAAGAGACAGGAAGCAACAAACACTTTCTTTGAATAAGTCTGGGTGCCCTTTGGGATTCCAAGGAACATCATCTCATATAGGGATACTATATTTCTCAGTGCATTTTGGACTACATTATGGGAGAATATGAACACTAAGTTGAAGAGGTATACAACATTCGATCTACAGACATATGGGAGGACAAAAGTAGTCAACAGGAATTTGGTGTAGTTTTTGAGGGGTTACAATAATAAGCATCTGAAGAACTGGGATGAAAATTTGATCTATATACAACATGCTTATAACATAGCAATCCACACTTCTACCAGTAAGTCACCTTTTGAAACTTGCTTTGGGTATTTTCCATCTTCACCCTGAGATGTTGTATATGGATAGAAAGGATTGAGGGAGAGCCTTAGAGGAGATGCATTAAAAGAAGAAAAAATTGTTTAGAAGATTAGGAAGATCCATTTGCAAGTACAAGAGACACTGAATAATTCATAGGAAAAGTACAAGGTTAGGAATAACTAACACTTAACATAGAAAAAAATTAGAGTGGGAAACAATGTATGGTTACAATTGAATAAGGAAAGGCTACAGGGTCCTGGTAAGAAGATTAAGGCTCTATGATATGGTCCTTTTGATGTATTGGTAAAGGTGGGAGATAATTCCTAGAGACTCATTCTACCCCCAAACATGTGCATTTACTTAGTAGTTAATGTGGAGAAACTCAAACTCTATGAGCCTTCCATGTTGGAGCAACAGGAGGAGTAGGTTCTACCGTCCATAGAGGACTTAACACTAGATTCTCAAGCAGAGTTGGCAAAGGACATAGTTTTACAGAAGAAGTTTAGAGCTACAAGACAGGGGTAACATGACCTTTGGCAGATTGGCTTGAAAGGAGAACTTCCACTAAAAGAAAAGTAGTGCTCTAGGGAGAAGGTAGAGGAAAAATTTCCTCACCTAATTTAGTAAATATTTTGGGGACCAAAATCCTCCCTAAATGGGGAGGTATGACCTAGATTGGATCATTTTATTGTTTCTCATCTATCACAATCCTTTTTGAGTGGAAAACATTGGAGGAATCAACTTGTAGGGCCATTTTAGTGGTAGGTCCCAGTTTGGAAAATTTGGGTCCATAACCTTCTAGGCCCATTTTGAGGCATCAAGTGACATTTTTGGGGGTTAATAATTTCCCAATGAGAGTAGGACCCATGCTAGTATTCTACACATCAAAACCTTTCCAATAGTGAAAAAATCACATCAATCAGAGCTCGTATGCAAAAGTTATGCCTCTTGTGGGTTGACCTACTGTGTTGACCATCATGGTACAAGAGGATGCCATGTCAACCCCCGTTACTCATGCATATGGGGCTAGCCACATATTTATCTTCAAGAATATCCTAGAAGGTCCAAAACACTATCATAATTGAGGGTTGAGGAAGTCGAAAACCTACCCCTAGATGGCTATCGAGATATGTTAAATATCGAGCCACTAGGAGAAGAAGGGGTTCGATTATTTTGGATTGTATCTTGTTCCATAACTAAGAAAAACACATGAGAGTGGTATTTTGCGAGAATAAAAGAGGAGAATAGATTCTGTAGCAACCATAAAGGCCACAATTCAAAGGAAATTCCATAGAGAGTGCCTCTTTCTTTGCACTTGCATCATTTCTATACCAGAGAAAAGAGAGCAGAGCAACCTCACCTTCTAGCTGGGTTTTCTATCGTATTGGGTTTCCAAGGTCATATCTTGTGTTTGTTTGTGGATGGTATGTGTATTTATTTTTGTTCTCTATTTTTCGTATTTGAACTATTTCATCCATTTTTTTTAAGAAGGAAACCAATAATCAAGAGTTTGAGATCTAAAGGGAAAATAACCTTAATAGTAAAGATTTCAATTATTTATCATATATGTTGTGATGATTTTTTCTAGTGGAATATCCATGGAAGTTTATAGATCATGGGTATAGAGTGGGATAGGGAGGTAGAGAAATGTAAAGAGAGAGAGGGAGGGAGAGTGGGG
>ML800808.1:152059-164640 GCA_009831015.1 Picea engelmannii
TTGGATACAATGTTAATGATTTTGGTTATCGCTTATGGGATTATGAAAATAACAAAATAATTAGGAGTAGAGATGTCATATTCAATGAGAAGTTAATGTACAAACATCATTTGCAGGGAAAGAAACAAGAAAAAGAAAAACCAGAATACACAGTGCTTGATGACATCACTGAAAAACAAATTCCAAAGGTACCAGAAAATCATAATGTACAACAACAGGATCATCAGGTACCTCAAAATCCTGCAAGTGTTGTTAGAAGATCTACCGGGTTAAGTAGACCCTACTCTTCTTCATTGTATTATTTATCGTTGACTGATTTCGGTGAACCATAATGTTATGAAGAGGCAATGTAGGTAGACACCAAAAATAAGTGGGAGCAAGGAATGAAAGAGGACATGGATTCCCTGGTAAATAACCAGACTTGGGATTTGGTTCATTTTCCAGTAGGAAAAAGAGCATTACAAAATAAATGGGTTTACAAGTTGAGGGAAGAAGATGGAGGCAAAAAGTGGTATAAGGCTAGACTTGTTGTAAAGGGGTTTTCATAAAAGAAAGGTATAGATTTTGATGAAATATTTTCTCCTGTTTTTAAAATGACTTCAATTAGTACTATTTTAAGTCTCGTGGTAGTAGAAGATTTGCACCTTGAACAATTAGATGTAAAAACAACTTTTCTTCATGGGGATTTGGAGGAAGAGATTTATATGCAACAACTACAGGGGTATGAGGTCAAAGGGAAGGATAATTTGGTATGCAGGCTGAAGAAGAGATTTTATGTCCTAAAGCAAGCTTCAAGGCAGTGGAATTTGAAGTTTGACAGGTTTATGATAGAACAAGGTTATAGTAGATGTCATTCGGATCACTGTGTTTATTTTAAAAAACTAGAAAATGGAAGCTATATTATCTTGTTATTGTATGTAGATGACTTGCTTGTTGCAAGGTCTAATATGCAGGATATAAATGTGCTCAAGAAGAAATTAGCTAATTCATTTGCGATGAAGGATTCAGGTGCCGCAAATAAAATCCTTGGTATGAGAATAACAAGAGACATGAAAAATCACAAATTGACATTGTCTTAGGGTGAGTACATAGAGAAGGTGTTGGAGAGGTTTAGAATGCAGAATGTAAAACTAGTTAGTACACCTTTGGCCAACCATTTCAAATTAACTAAGGAATTGTGTCCCAAGACACATGAGGAGATAGAATACATGTCCAGGGTCTCTTATTCATCAACAGTTGACATCTTGATGTATGTGATGGTTTGCACAAGACCATATATTGCACATGCAATAGGAGTTGTGAGCAGGTATATGGACAATCTAGGTAAAGAACATTGGGATTCAATAAAGTGGATTCTCAGGTATTTGAGAGTTACTGCTACTCATGTGTTATGTTTTGGAGTTTCAGACACTGTTCTATATGGATACATTGATTCAGATATGGTAGGTGATAAATATAGCATGAAGAGCACCACATGGTATGTTTTTACTATAGGTGGAAAATCAGTAAGTTGGATTTCAAAACTGCAAAAGGTTGTTTCACTTTCAACAACAAAAGTAGAGTATGTTGCTACTACAGAGGTTAGTAAATAAATGATTTGGTTACAAAGGTTTATGGAGATATTTGGAAAGAAGCAGGAGAATAACAGGTTGTACTGTGACAGTGAGAGTGTCATTCATCTTGCAAATAACTTAGCCTGCCATTCAAAGACTAATAATATACAACTTAGGTACCATTTTATATGATCCATCTTGGAAGATGGACATTTGAAGTTGGAAAAGATACACACTAGCCAGAATCCTACAGAAATGTTAACTAAGGGAGTAACCAGGGAGAAACTGAGTTCCTGCTTAGTTTCAGTTGGTCTTCAAGCATGAAGATGAGAAATTTTCCAGGTCCAAGAAGGATCATAGTCCAACATATACAACATCGATGGAGTTTTTGAGATCAATATCCAAGTGGGAGATTGTTGGTTATGGAGCCTAATTATCTTCCTGATTCAAAGGTATTTGTTTTTAGCCTTATTTATACCCCATGAAGACTTTACACCCTAGAAGAATGTACACTCCTCCAAACAGGGGAGTGTAGAGGGGGGTTACCCCCTCTACGAAGTCTAGGGGAAAGAGGGCCCCTGGAGGGGGTTCGAGGGAAAAGCCACTGAAAGAAAAATTTCCTTGTAAATGTATATTGTAATTTCATAGTAAATTTGGACTATTCATTGTAAGGTCATAGATCTGACGGTACAAGTTATGTTAGGGTTTTTTTTCCCTATAAGGAAACCCTCTTTTATAAGGGAAATGCATTGTGACTATGTATCATGGTGAATATTGTATTCTGAGAGAGGAGACTGTGAGAGAAAGAAGAGGAAGTTACAATGGGTGTGTTGTAGGTTGTATTCCTTCATTTGATGGATAATAATAAAGGAAGGACTTGGAAATTTCTCTGGTGGATGTAGCCCACACTAGGTGAACCACATATATCTATGTTTCTATTGTATTGTGTATCTTCTGTGTTTTATTTCCGCATTTGTTTTATTTTATTTCTCCGCAAACTTGTTTTTCCAACAAACCTAACTTTGAAGTTTAATTAATTTGCATAATCATTGTAACATCCCAATCGAGAAGGAGAACCAAAGTGTCATGACTGTCCATTGACAATTCAACAGTTAAAGAATACGAAAGACATCTCTTCCTTTATATAAAATAAAGGAATGTAAATGTAAAAAGAACTTCTACTCTTTGGCAACCCGATGGTACTATTACTTACAATTGATTAAAGAGAAAGAGACAATTTTTGAGACTGGTGATTTTAGTGGGTGTGTTTTGGATTACTCTTAATGCATTTATTTTCTATTTGAGTTATGTAAGTATTATTGTGTGAATTGTTTTTGCAATTGTCTTATGTGCTTAGATTATCACTGGTTTCTGTCATTAAATACAATAATAATGTTGTATAATCATAGTGAAATTACTTGTAGCTAAGTTTAATGAAATTATCATTTTCATTTATCATATGAATGTATGAACTTTTTCTAACTCAGGCGACATTATTCTTAACTATATTAAATCTTTATTAGTTCTCTTCTGATCAGGATAGGTTTAGTTCAATTTAGGACTGCATCTTAGAATAGTTATAGTCAACATCATTTAGTTTAATATCAGATTTTTATTCGTTTGAAAAACTTTTGTTCTCATACTCATATTTAGATAATTAATTTAGAGTTGCAACCATGTCAATATTCTGGTCAGAAACGCTACCCCAAATGAGACTGGATCTAATTGGGACCTACCATTGGGTTTTCTCCCTAAACTGTTTGAACATGTCTTTTGGGCCCATCAACACTATTGTAATTATAATCTTAGAAACAAGAAGACAATGTATTAGTATAAATGAATCTCTTCAGTATTAATTGTATATTGAACCTAGACTAGCCTTGATTTGGAGTCGATAAGATTAAGATGCTCAAGATACTGATAGAATATGGATCTATATTCCTTAGAGTGGTGATTTTATTTTAAATATTATCCCCAAGGAATCCAAAAATGACTTATAAATCCATGTTGAGATCCTCATGGAAGTGCCCCCCTATTGAATCTAACTAGTAAAGAAACACAAACTCTTTTGATTAATGGTCATGCTAATTCATTTATTAAAGAAATGAGACCATGAAGATATACCATGATAGAATATAAACGTCGGGAGTGTTTGAATTAACATCAAGAAGAACATGGAAGAGGAACATGAAAGCGATTAAGAATGAAGCAATGAAGAACCTTTACTTGATAAGTAGTCGACTACTATAACATTACCAATAATACCACTTATTCAATGATTGGCAATAATCATGGAAAACATTAGAAATGGAAATGTTTCTTTATATGGGATGTAATTGATGTCATCAATATGAGATGTAACAGATGTCATCAATAAAGTAAACTAAATGACACAATTTGTTGGATCTCTACGAAGGAGAGAATTAATTTGGGTCATGAACATAAAAAAAACCACAACAACATTAAGGAACAAATAAAAGATAGATTCTTTTCATTCTTTAGAACTCAAGATGTCAAGCATCTTATAGATCAAAGTCTCAAAGAGACAAAACAAATTCCAAATGTGTCAGTAAGGGACTATGATAAATTATTTAATGATTATCCAGATTCCTTATGTTATAAATAAATATATTCTGGTACAATGGCTTGTGTTTGGTCTCCTATAGAATACTACAACACCCCTAAGAATGCATGATATTGAAATGTATGAAGAAGCACTAAAGAGAGCCCAACAAATTGAAATTGATGAGTAATGCATAATATTGTTGATAGATAGAATATTTGATATGTAAAATACAATGGAAATTCCATTAATTTTTTTTATTGTGCAATGAATCTTACAATATCCTTAGATCTCAAATTTATTGTTACTATATTAGTGCCCAAATTTATGGAAATAACTACAATCAAAATGAAATAACAAGAATATGAACACACCATCCACAAAAATAAATACAAGAGGTGACTTGGGGAACCCAATATGGGAGAAAAACTAGGTAGAAGGTGAGGTCTATACTCTACTCTCTTTTCTTGAGTTATGAAATGAAAGTGAAAAGAAAGTGGCACTTGCTATGGAGTTTCCATGGACATTGTGGCTTGAATGACTACTACAAAATCTTCTACCTCATATGTTATAATCCAACTCCTAGATTCTTTTCTCAACTATGGAACAATAACAACACTAAAAGAATGGAACACCTTCTCTTCCTAATGGCCCAATATTTACCATAGTGTGATAACCATCAGTTAGGGTTAGGGATTTTGCATGCTTCAACCCTCAATTAGTGTTAAGGATTTAAACCCTCTAGAATATTTTTTAAATCCCACATGTGAATAGCCCCACATGTGTGAGTCATGGGGGATAATGTGGCATCCACTGAGTACCATGGTGGTCAATAGGGTAGGTCCACTTGCGGGAAGCATAAATTCYCCATACGAACTCTGATTGAGATAATTTTTGCACMATTGGAAATATTTTATTGTGTAGAACAATTTTAAGATATTGGGAGCTATTATCTCAAATTTTTGACCCTGAAATGTTCCATTTGATGCCTCAAACTAGTTCTGGAAGGTTCTAGAACCCAAATCACCAAATGGAGGCCTACCCCTAAAATGGGCCCTACAAGCCAATTTCTTCAATTTTCTAGCTAAATGGTACCAATATAGATGAAAAATTATATAATGATCCATTCCATATCAATATTAGAGGAAAAATAGGAAAAAATGCAAAAATTCGTGCGAGAATTTCAGAAACTGCTTCCTCCGTGGAATTAGTGTATATAATAAAGTCTTTCTCAAAGTACGAATTTGCCTAAAATGGTGTGGATCTAATTTACTTCTTTATTCTTACGAAAAAATTCTCGACGTCTTCAGTCCAAGAAAGGAGAGATCTTGCTTGAGAAGATTGTGAATTGGTTTGACCATTACAACACAATTAGTAACAAATCTACGGACAAAGTTGACAATTCCCACAAAGGCTTGAACCTCCTTTTTGGAAGTGGGAGAAGGAAGGTTCAGAATAGAAATGATCCTTTTGGGATCTATTCTTATTCCTGAATAAGAAACAATATGTCCAAGGAGCTTTCCCTTGGTAATGTCGAAGATAGACTTAGAAGGATTTAAATAAATGCTGAACTTTCTGCATCACATGAGAAATTTTCTAAGATGACCAAAATGATACAATCGGTTCTTTGAATATACAGTCAAGTCATCAAGATAAATCTGAATAATCTTACTGATCATATCATCAATAGCTATCTGCATAGCTCTTTGGAAAGTGGCACCTGCATTAGATAAGCCAAAATGCATGCATTCATAAGCAAATGTGCCCCAACGTGTAGTGAACGTGGTTTTGTATTTATCAGTCATTTTTACCTTGATTTGATTATAACCAGAAAAACCATCTAGTAAGGACATCATTTGTGACTCCGCAACTTGCTGCAAAATCATTTCCATGTTAGGGAGAGGAAAATGGTCTTTTATGCTCTCTCTATTCAATGCATGGAAATCAACGCATAGTCGGATCTGACCAGTTGTTTTCCTAATGGGAACCAAATTTGAAACCCACTCAAAATACTTAACATGAAAAATTATCCCATCTTTCAAGAGTTTTTCCAACTCCTTTATAATAGTAGTTTCAAGTGTGGGATTAATGGGTCTTTGTTTTTTCCTAACTAGTTTTATACCCTCCTTGATAGGAATGGTATGATGTATAAGATCAGGATCAAAACCACGAAGATCCTCATATGACCAAGAAAACACATCTTGAAATTCACTAAGTAACTTAGTGAATTTCATATTTTCTTCATCAGTACATTGGGCAACTATATTAACATTCTTTGGGGAATCGAGTGTTCCAATGTTCAAGGAAATGGTTTCACCCACTTTCCTTTTTGACTCCTCTTCTTTACGCATTTCTTTGTTTCCTACATGACTCGATGAAAACGAACTTTCTAGAGGAGTCAAGCCCTTTGGAATTTTGTTGTTTTCCATGGATATAATTTCCTTGGGCTTATATGGTTCATTTTGTATGAAATAAAAAATGCCTTCATCACTAGGGAAGACCTACCATGAATATACATTGTTAGGAATATGAGGATGATATAAATATTGAAAATTACAATCGGGTCTTTGTGGTAGAAGTTTTTGAGTAGGAGACATTGTGAATACAACTAACATGTAAGCCATTGAATTAAGTTACCTTTTAACATGAGTGATGTTAAACGATAATAAGTTCAATATAAGAATATAAACAACTTGGGTGTATCGTTTCATCAACTTGTTTCTTTGAGAATATATTTTATGTACAAGGTTCACAACAAGCTCAGAGTCCCCAAAAACTATAAGGTGTCCACAACCTAAATTATAAGCATTTTCAATGCCTAGCAATAATGCTTGAAATTCGGTGACATTGTTCATGCAATAAAATTCTAACCTATAGGAAAAGTTGTGCATTTTACCTACAGGTGAGTATAAGATAATGCTTGCTTCATTACCTTTCTTGGAGCATGAGCCATCAAAGTGCATGTGCCACATACCATCTTCTAGATCAATTTGTTCCCTGTTAGAGTCATCCTCATTTGCAAAGATGGAGTACACTCCTAAGTCCTCCTCAACATAGTTTACATTAGGCTATGGAATAATTTCTATGTACGATGAGATTCTTCCTTCCGTTAGGACTATTATATTCTTTCCATTTAGAGGAATGGATAAGTGTGTCCCATCAAGTGAAATATATCCAACTGTCAAGGCTTTCCAGTCTCTTCCTAAGATGATAGAATAGTTTCTTACTCACATGTCAATAACCTGGATATTAAGGGTTGTCCTTATTTCAGGATGTGTGCACATAACCAAAGTCACGTCTTTGGTTTCACCTATAGTTGATTGTTGTAGACTATTATATGAGAGCATGCTTCTAGAATTTTCATTAGTACAAGATAAGCCTGACTCTTCCATAATAATTTTTGACATTATTCTTGGGCCCGAACCACCATCAATTAAACAACAATGGGATATTTTATCCACAATTTTTACAGAAATGAAAAATGGAGGGTTGTTTACAAGGTGTCTAAAATTATTTACACCTACTTTATTTACAATAGAATCTTCTTCTTTTGTCTCTTTAGAAAGATTGGCTATGGTGAAATATTTTCCTTCCATGAAACTTTTTAGATTCTTTTATTTCTCAGGGATGACAACCATGTCCAGAAGAGTAGCATCGACCATAGTATTAGCTAATTATTCGAGAATGTTATATTTGGAAGAGGGAAGGGGGGAGGCAATTCCTTCAATGTCAGAAGTTTTAGTAGCTTGTTCAATAGCAGCTTGCGAAGATGAACTTGGGCCATGGATGATTTTAGGGGCTAAATTTCGCTCATGGGCTAATTTTCCATGTTTTTTCCAAAAACGAGATTCGCTATTTTAAAAAAGATTCGCCCAAATTCTATAGGATAAAATTATTTTACCTTAAAAATCGCCAAAATTTTATAAAAACTATATAAAATACTTAGAAATTTGAATATTTTTACAAAATTATCGCCAAACATTTATAGTTGACATATGAAGGATTAGTAAGATTCGCCAAGGTTTCTACATTTTAAAATAAAGACGAGGGGGATCATATTTTCCTTTTGAAGCATAGGATTTCTTCCTAGTGTTTATGATCATGACATCTTCTGGTTCTGCCCAATATAGAACATCAATGGTGGTTTCAAGCCTTTTTCCAAATATTTTATCTCTGGCACTCTTCTTTACCTAACAAGTACTTTCCTCATGATTTTCCTTGCAAAAGTTACACCAACTGCGAGGCATGACGGCTTTGGGCTGAAAGTTGTTTTCATTGGGATTCATAAAATATGGTGAAGAAGAAGATGATGCCACAGGATTAAGTGAAGGGATATTTCCCTTTCACTTGTATGATATAATTCGATTATTCATATCCTATACAAGTTGTAAGAGGGTAGACATGTTTGTTTGTTTAACCAAGTCCCCTTTGGGGAGACCTATTCTTTCTAACTGTTCTTGATATTCTAGACACGTATGCAGCGCGAAACCAAGGTTATCAATAATATTTTCCTCAATTCTATGTTGGTAAGGGGAAGGTAGCGAATTATAGTAATGCATAAAATCATATTGGTTCTAAGGACGAAGAAGTTCGGGAATTTGATTATACAACTTGGTGAAACGAAGGTTGAAAGACTTAATAATCTCACCATCCTTGTATGCAATGTTATTATATTCCCGCAATTGGTTGGATGGGCTCTTAGACTGCCCATAAGTGGAATTAAACAAGTAAACTAACTTTTCCCAAGTGGAAAGGATTTTTGGAGGGAGATCAAAAAAATCTGTTGTTTCATTCCCTTTGAGAGAGTTGACAAATAGGCACATGCAAGTATCATTATCATTAGCTCCGATATCGTGACATGCATTAGAGAATGATACCAAGTGTAAATTTGTAGTGACGATATTATTTCTGGAAAACCTAGGTAGATGCTCCTTAAACTTTGGTAAAGGACGAGTAGTAGGCACTAGGTTCAAGGGAGAGGATACATGCCATGGGGTGGTAGTAGCATCTTCCTCGAATTGGAAAAGCCCATACTTCTTGATGCTCTTGGTTGGGTTGGTAGTATATTGGACATGAACCTGATGGGTATACAAACTACCAATTACTGATGAGGTTGAAGGTTGATATGATGAAGCACCATCAGTGCCACTAGAGCCACCCCCAGATGCCATTTTGTAAGTGATGGGTGAGGGAGAGAAAGATGAAATAGTTGAATAAGATAAAGTTCTTCTTAGATTACTTTGTTGGGTTGACATAATAGCTTTCCTTCTTCCTATTTCAATGATAGGAGTGATTTCAGGAGACAATCCTCTTCTTCTCCTAGAGATGCGAGGATTTGAGGACATGAAAAGAAGATCGAAAATTTAGGAAAAAGTGAGCTACAAATGATTCCTAGGCTGCCTTTGCATATCCTCCTAGTGTTCTCGAATACTTATGTCTTGTTCAATTACTTCCCACGAGCGTTCAAGCTCAGCCTGAGTATTAACAGTTTCTAAGATGGTATTGAATAAAGTTAAGGCAATGTTGGTTTTCTCTTTAAGACCATGCTCAATATTGGGATTCCTTGTAGCAGGTACTGCCATGAGGAAAAGAAAATAGTCAAAGAATTAATAAAAAACAAAAGAAGAAATATTCAATGATAATTACGAATACAATCAACTAGAGAGATATGGAAGATCTCCCCAGTATGGTCACCAAATAATGTTGAGGAACATGTATAAATCACCTTACTCAATCATTTTTTAATCTTTCCTGGCTAGAACAAGATATTCGGGAATGTCACCTGGGGTTTTATAACCTCAAAATATTCTCCCAATCCGCAAGTATTAATTACTAGGATTGCGGATGATTTATTAATGAAAATAATGTTGCAATATAAAATAAAGTTCATAAAAGTTTACGATAAAGGAAACATGGAGATAAAAAAGCAAAAAGTACCCATTTCATAAATACACATATATGAGACAGAATAACAATCTGATTTTATTTCATTCTGAGATATCAAAAGTTCTTTCTCTTTACAAAACCCATGCGAGGGCATGGACCAAATTTTGATTTAGAGATCCTCGATGAACACCATACAAAAAGACTATGACAATCAAGTAAAACTGAAATTTATAATCTGGATCAGCTTGCCACAAACTACTGCCATTTTGATTCTAGAAGATATCATTTATCAGTCATGAAACTTAATTCACAAACATACAAGAATACACAGTCTATCAAGGATGGATCAACACCTCTAAAACAAGCATCTGAAAAGTTTGGTTTAGTCTTGAACCTTGTTGTCTACAATAAGACCCTACTGTCAAAAATAGAATTAGGCTTTGAATAAACTCAGAAATGAATGAAAACTGAAATTATCTCATGCAACCAAAGAGAAAACCTTAGTCTTTCTTTCTCCTTCTATTCTCCTCTTGTCTCTTCTTCTCATTCAACTTTTATTCTTTCCAAATAAGTTGAAGTAGTTCAACTAATTTATTTAGTTAAGTTGGTTTAACTTAACTAATTATTTTAGGAGAAATAAATAATAATAATATAGTTAAGGGAATTTAATTAATAATAACTAGGTAGGTGGGACCCCTTGTTACTCTCGTCATTTCCTTCTTTCAAATCATAAAATACAACACAAAAGGATAATTATTTTGACTATATACCACCCTTGTAGCTTCCTTCAAATATCTTTCAAACTAGATATTTAAATATCAGAAATAATTTATATCATATCCAAAAAAGAATATATATGTCCACATTATCCACATTATCCACAAAATATCAAAACAGATATTGCTATCCAGAAATACTGAAAACCACTAAGCATTGTCTTCATGAAATGAAATCATAAAAACACATAATCTAAAAACCATATTTGCCACTTTGTGAGGAATTTTTTCTTTTCTCACTGTTGTTTCCCTTAGATTTCTCGGAAGTAGCATGTTGTTGATTAGACCATTGAGGTTGTATCTCATTGATCACATGGGAATAGTCATCTTTCAAATGCATGCGAGAAGACATAGATTTTGTGGAATCATCAGAGGGAGAAGAAGGGGATGTATCATCTTTTCCTTTATCTTGCACAGGTTGGGGAATATAAGTTTTTAGTCTCTTACTAGCATGTGAAGATTGAACTCGCGAAACAACACAAGCAATCTAGAAATTTGCATTGACAGGTGGTGGAAAAGGCAATGACATAGTGGGCCAACCACGATGGTGAGAGACATGCGGCTTGACGATCTCTTGCCATCCATCATGTAGGGACTTCCGGCTGCAAGGACAGATGTGGAGGAATGGGAGTGCCAAGGATGTTCCAAGGAGGCTGGAAAGAGGGTCTTTCTAGTCTAGGGTGCACTATTCCATGACCAATCCAATTAAAAAACCCATCTTGGAACAACCAGTTCAATTCTTGAGGATCAACGTCAAAATGGATAGAAAATATAGGCCTCCTATGGACTCGGTTCTAATTTCCCCTGCCTCTGTTATTTCTACCATTGCTTCCCCTACTGAAAAATCTCATCCTATAGAAGCAGTTCGTTAGTAATGAAGCTATTAATAAACCATACATGACACTTTTCTTACATGAATAAAAAATTGGTTCAAAAATTGACACGAGATACATGAAAATCCATACATAACAAACCATTCATTAATTTCCAAGTGAACAGGGGGTGATAGGGTTCATGGGAAATATGGAGGGAGTGTAATTAGTGAAAAGTGGTATAATGATAGGGGATTAGTACACGAATATTTTTCAACAATTAATCAAACAATTTACTTTGTAATAAAGTATCAAAATAATAGTCACCAACCCTTGTTGTGTTATCCCTTTGTTTGATCCAGATTTATGTAGGAACATAATGAAATACAGAAATACACATAAACACAGAGATGCGGAAATAAGACTTCATTTCATTAATAACAAATGACTAAAATATGCTTACAAACAGAATGGGAATAAACTAGCTAGGGCACTGGTAGCTTATCTCTGAGAAGAGATGTGGCCGCTACTTGCATCCATGAGAAGATGATTACAATGAGGCTCTGAAGGCCCTTTTACAATAAATGAGAATGCCAAAATTCCTAGACATCCAAAAACCTAACCCTGGGAGATGAAGCGCCAAAAGTCATGTGGGGCCCGTTTGGGTAAGTTGGTACATCAACTTCCCGGGGTCGTAACTTTTGCATACGATCTCCGTTTTAGGCGTATGATAGCCCATTGGAAAGATATATCCAAGGAATATAAATTTTTTCACAAAATTTCATGATGAAATTTTATTTTACGACCGCAACATACCCCAAAAAACGTCGTTTAGGGCCTCAAAACGACTCCAGAAGTTCAGGACCCGAAAAACTGCTAAAAATAGTAAACTGTGCGAAAACTAAAAAACTGAAAGAAGCAATGGTGGGGGTCCAAGTGGAATAGGTGGGTGGCCACCAATATCCACCTGGATCATTCCTCCCCCCTTAGG
>ML800809.1:0-23566 GCA_009831015.1 Picea engelmannii
ATGGGAACTTTCCAGTAGTTTGTGGATCAGAATGCCATTACTTCCATCTGGCTCATATAGACTGAGTCCTACATTGTTTTTGTTAGGATTTTTTTGTTGAAATATAAGTGTAGTATATAATCAAATGTTGTGCACTAGATTGATAAAATTCCAGCAGATGCCATTGAAAGTAATTGGATTTTGATGAAATACTAGGAACCTACATATAAAGTGAGAGATCTTATTGCGAGGAGGGAACAAAAGGAAATAGCTTTGTTCTCAAAGGACGTCTTGCCTTAATATGGCCATTGGTAATATTTAATATGTTTACAGAATACAAAAAATAATTTCAGATGGAGGCATTCTAGGAGATATGGAAAATTTTTAATTGAAATATTCATTATGGATTTCATTACCTTTTCCATTCCATTCCTAATATTTTTTGGGGCTTTTGGTTGTCATTGCACTTGGATACTTATGTCCATTAATATCTATTGTGGTTTGTAACAATGCAAAATTGCCAAAAATGGCTATAGAAACATGGTTTGATGATTGGGAGCAAAATGTCTTTTCACGACTAAGAAAGAGTCAACCAACACTTCTCACCTATAGAGGATAGGTGGTAAAAATTGGTGACACCGTAAAATTCCCTGGGATTGGTATTCTCAAGTCCATCTTTTATTTTGATCCCAATAATGGAATCAAGGCTAAGTAAAGCAAAATGCTTTTGATCTGTAAAATACCGTGGATATTCCACTGGAACAATTTGCTTGAATAGATCTTATCATCTTACAAGTTTTTGCAATTTATTATTATGCACACAATGAACACAATATGTACCTTGGGAAAACCCAATATGGGAAAAACCCAACTAGAAGGCAAGGCTTATGCTCGACTCTTCTTCTTAGTTATGAAATTCAAATACAAAGAAAGGGACACTCACTAGGTGATTGCCATGGACATTGTGGCCATTATGGCTTTTTTAGGCTCCTTTGCTTTTTTTTGTTTTGATCCAAAATCCCATTGCCATCCATTATGTAACAATAATAACAATACAATAAGATATTCCACCTCATATTTTACAAGTTAGCTTGAATAGATCTTACAAGTTTTTGCAATTTATTATTATGCACACAATGAACACAAGATGTACCTTGGGAAAACCCAATAAGGGAAAAACCCAACTAGAAGGCAAGGCCTATGCTCGACTTTTTTCTTCTTAGTTATGAAATTCAAATACAAAGAATGGGGCACTCACTAGGTGGTTGCCATGGACATTGTGGCCATTATGGCTTTGTTACGCTCCTTTGCTTTTTCTGTTTTGATCCAAAATCTCATTGCCATCCATTATGTAACAATAATAACAATACAATAAGAATGGAACCCCTTCCTTTCCTAGCGGCCCAATATTTAACATGCGTTGATAGTTGACTAGGGTTAGGGTTAAGGTTTTTGCATGCCTAAACTCCTAATTAATGTTAAGGTTTTGGTCTCTCTAGGATCTTCTTGAAAGTCCACATGTGAGTAATGTGAGCTGATGTGGCATCCACTCCGTATCATGGTGGTCAATAGAATAGGTCAACTTGTGTGAGGCATAACTTCTGCATACAAACTTTGATTGAGGTGGTCTTCATGTTGTTGGAAGGCTCTCGATGCATAGAACAAGTCGAGAGGTTACAATGTTGACCCCAAAAACGATTGTTCAAGGCCTCAAATGGGCTCCAAAAGGTTTTGGACCCCAAAACACCGAAGTGGGACCTGCCCGTAAAATGGGTCCAGGACGATGCTTTACTTCATTGTTGAGGGCATCTCCTCCCTGAAAAAGAAAAAAGCAAATGGCATAGTAACAGATAAGATTGCAGATAAACGTGGAATAATCAATCCCTCGTGAATATTTTTCATGCAGGTACCAAGATTGATATGAAAAATCCGTAGCCTAGAAATCTGAACAAAATCTTACTGTTTCATAGTGTTAAATGTTAAATGGTCATGTGGGAGAGGTCATATCCATTGGGGAACTTTGCTTCTTTGAATATAATCTCCCTTCCTCCTGTTTATTTTTCATGTGTGTGCCATGATTGATATGAAAAATCCATTTCCTAGAAATCTCTTAACAAAACCCTATTGTTATCATAATGTTAAAGGGTCATGTGGGAGAGGTCATATCCACTGGGGAACTTTGCTTTTTTGAACATAATCTCTCTCTCTCATGTATATCTTTCATGGGTAAACCATGAATGATACGGAAAAATCTATTTTCCAGACATCTCTTAACAAAACTCTATTGTTATCACAATGTTAAAAGGGTCATGTGGGATAGGTGATTTATCCATTGGAAAACTTTGCTGCTTTAAATGTTTCATCTTTCATGTAATTATTTTCATTTACATGTATTCTTGAGCATAACCTAGATATAGGACCGAGGTCAAATGATGTCATCAGTATTGCAGGATAATGATGTTAGGAGAGGATTTTGTTGATTTAATGATATGGAATGAAATAAAATAAAATTATATTAGTTTCCATGAATGCCAATGGGGCTCGGAAGAACAGCAATTAACAACAGCAATAAATTGTGCCTAGAGGACCTCCAAAAACGAGAAACCAAAACCTGAAACTTAGATTAAGAAAGAGCAGACAATAAGAAAGTCAGGGGGTGAGCCCAGAAGGGTAAACTCCAGATAGGAGTATAGTATATACAGGATGATATCCAAAATTTAATTTGGTTTCAATTTCTTTGTGATGAAACTTCTTACCTAGCAACAACCGAAATAAAGGTCAATAAGGCTATGATGGATAAAATTGATTTTTTTTTCACAGTTCTTTTGCAGTCCAAGGCCTTTTTTTGGGTCTCATTACTTGTGTTTTCAAGCAACTATGTCATTCAGTTTCACCTTCAGCTGAGCAGAAAGAAAAATATTGGGTTTGAAAAATTTCCTTCTATTGAACTTCCTACATACCTATATTCCTTCTTGTGTCTGATGAAATCAGGAATCATGGCAGCTAGTTTCTAGAATCTTAACATTTCGTGTCTTTCTTTCCTTTCTTAAATGTGTAATTGATTTCCAGCTTCTCTTCAGAGTGTTGAAAGAGAAGATTTCTGAATGAACTTGGTTAACATCTGTCATGTTTACAAATTACAATGAATTCTACAATTATTTCTTGGCGTGTTTCTTTTCTTCTCATGAATTTCAGTTAGGTTGGTTCTAAATTTCTAGGTGATTGGCAAACTTTCCAGATGGAACATCTTGCTTCAAGAAGAATGGACTTTGAAGAGTTCTGTGCTGCTGCAATCAGTATATATCAGCTGGAAGCCGTAGACCGGTGGGAGCAGATTGCAAGCACTGCATATGAATTCTTTGAACAGGAGGGCAATAAAGTTATTTCAGTTGAGGAACTAGCTCGGGTATATGCTACTAACCTGCAGCTAGAGTAGCAATTTTTGTACTATTTGAAAGAAATTGATCATGAAATTAGTTTATCCTCCAATCTTTGCAGGAAATGAACCTTGCACCTACTGCACATACGGTTCTGCATGATTGGATCAGAAGCACAGATGGGAAACTAAGTTTTCATGGGTTTACGAAGTTTCTTCATGGTGTAACAGTGCGTTCAAGTACCAGGCCTCAATAAATGCTGCACAGGTTTAATATTTGTCGTTTATTTAATGTCATTGTCGGGGAGCGCTTAGTTCTGTTAGCTAGCTGTATCTATCAGTAAATTTGGTGCGAGTCGAGCAATTCCGTTGAACTTTATCTTGAAGAGCAGCCATGATAGCTTCCTTGTAGACATCCTTCCAGGAGCTTTGTTTCATTGCACAGCCTCTACATGAAAGTTTGATCACCCTGGCAAGCTTTCTGGAATTGTCTTTTTTTCCGAATCATTCCTTCCAGTGTATCTACTGATGTATGTATAAGCCCGTTTTCCATGATTCTCCAAGAAAACTGTGCCAAAGAGGGGCATTGATGATTTTAGAAAATACTACAAATGCAATCAGATGGCTCAGATTCTTTCATTTTCCCCTGTGATGCCAATTTTAAATGCTGATGCATGTTCATACCCAATGATCTGCTAGCAGAGCAGATTTCTTCATAGCACGTGAATTTGGGATAAAATTAATGATCTCTATATATGTCTCTAAGGTGAACTGGGAATGCCGTGCTTCAGAATGTGGTCATTCCCCGAGTCATTGTTATATTTATTGTGCAGCTTATTTGTCTAGTTAGCTTGCCTTTTAGTTATAGTACTTGCCATCATTGGCAGTTTTCATAGTGCAACATTTTTTTGCATGATAGCCTTGGTTGATGGATATTTATAACTGAAGACAGAACAATGTTATTTATGCTTGAGGGGAGAATCCTGTAAAAGGTATTTGATCATCCAGATTGGTGTAATGTTCTTGATGGGGATGCATAAAATGTATGCAATTTCTCTCTGCATCTGATGGTAAGTTGTTCTGTGCAAGTAAACTTTTTCTGCCCTGCGGTTCTTGTTTACATGTCTTTTGCTTGCTTTAAAATTTCAGTATTGTTGATATTACTGGAGACTTGGTGCTGGACTGTTAAAACTGAGATCATTGTTCAGGCGTCACAGTTATTAGACACATCTCACTTTTTTAGAAGAATATTATTTTCTAGCATTCTATTTATGCTCTTGGTTTTAACAATGATTTTTGACCTCTCCCCAATTTCTCTCTGCATCTGATGGTAAGTTGTTCTGTGCAAGTAAACTTTTTCTGCCCCGCGGTTTTTGTTTACATGTCTTTTGCTTGCGATAAAATCTCATTTTTGTTGATATTACTGGAGACTTGGTGCTGGACTGTTAAAACTGAGATCATTGTTCAGGCATCACAGTTATTAGACATGTCTGACTTTTTAAGAGGAATATTATTTTCTAGCATTCTATTTATGCTCTTGGTTTTAACAATGATTTCTACCCCCACACACATATTTCAAATATGCTGGTCTCCAATGCAAGTTAATATGCCATTTTGTTGGGTGTCCCCCAATTACAAATGGAGCTCCTTATTCACTCGATTCCTGAAGAAGGCCGCTGTTCCTTCCAGCTGGGCGAACAAGAAGTAAAGTTGCCAAAGAATTTTTCATTGCCTTTCGCTAAGATTCCAAAAGGAATAACTTGCAGGAATGTAGCGGTTCTATTCATTCGGAAAGACTAGCGAAGCAACTGCTTTACATGACAGGTGAAACAAGGAGCGCATAATTCTGTAATGATTAATTCTGGCTCACAAATGTTGATTATTCAAATATTATTAGAATGGGTTATCTACTAGGCCGCGTTTTATGCATATATTGGAACCACAAAATACACCAATGTTATCGGAAAATTAGAGAACATTTTTGATTTCTATTGCTTAGCATTGGCTCCATCCATTCCGATCTTTTAATAAGTCTAGTATAGAAATTGTAATTGAAGAATCTACCCATATACATATATGGGGAGCAGCATCTGTCGTTATTTTGAATGACTGCCATGGTGGATGTTTCTATCGAATGTGTCACATGCAGTGGTGATAATTCGTGATTCTGGTGTGATAGTTATTAAGATTATGTAACCTATACTTTTATATTAAATCTACTCTCTCATAAGTGTCATTGCATTAAGAGTGACATGCCTTTGCTTCCATCGTGCAAGACTTGTAAAGTAATTCCAATATAAGCCTTCGGTAACAGCACAGATACCATGATAATATGCTGTTTGTGTCTAATAATTTCTGTTGTATCTAAATTATTTCATCTTTACAGTTTAATAGCTGATAAATGATTTTATCATTCTTCTTAAGCAAGCCAATGTGTCATTTACCTCTGGTAACTGTTACAGCATACACAGTTACTGTCCTCGTAGTTTGTATAAGCATCAATATGCTTAGAATAAATTGAGCAATCCAATATATTGAACAGGTCTGTGAGCTGTAAATATGTATTTTCTAAAATGTTATTGGCAGCTCACATCTGAGCTGGAAAATACATATTTGCAGTTCCCCAAAACTTATTCTTCTAAAACGAATTCTCTGTCCCTCGTATTGGCAGGTTCATATGTGTGTATCTGTACCTGAATTTCAGATATTTTACCATTATTAGGGTTAGAGAAGTAAATAGGGACTTTGTGTTCATATAAAAGGTGTTTATGGTTGCTGGATTTTAGGTTTAGACAACCATTTCTTGATTAGGCTTCACTAGTGAAGAGATTGTGTTTTCATTCCACATGATGCAAAGTACGAAAAAAATAGAAAGAGTGCTTTGTAGCATAAGCAGCAAATATAACCAATTGGGAAATTTGGATAGCATACATTTCTTCTTGTAATGTCTTTTTTCGGTTTTTAATGTATTTTTAAACTACTTTGGTGATGCATGTAGCTTTTGCTGATTGGAATAACAGCTTTTGGAATAGGGTATTTCTGCACATTAGTGATTAAGTTGTATATGTAATTGGAGAGTGTTCAAACATGAGAAGAGTACAAGAAAATTATAGTAGAATCTGTCATTTTCGATGATCAACAGGAAGAGCTGACATGACGGTCCTTTAAAAATCTACTAAATCAAGATTGGATGTAAAACCGTGGAAGTTCTGGATTAGTTCGAGAAGTTTGTTAATCACTTACTTTTTACAACATTGTCATTTTAATTATGGAAACAAGATCTGTAACGCAAAACAAGTGTCTTGAATGCTTATTGCGGCATGCGTTTTGTTACATGTTCTGTTAGAAATTAAATTGCTTTAACTATACTGATGCTCTTCAGTTGGCTTGGAAAGCCTCGATAAAGTTCAGTGTTGGAGGCCCTATTGGACAACAGGGCTTTATAAAAAGCTTAGTTACCTAACAATCACGTCAATGCTTCAGAAAACAGGATTCCAATGATTGTTTGGGGCCTTTTATTTTGACATGTAAGACATTTTTTCGTCGCAAGCAATTTCTCCATCTAGGTCGTTTGCATTGGAAAGACAAGTTACTTATAAGGTGTGTCCACTTGATATTTATAAGTGGCTCGCACAAATGTTGCACTAGCAACATCAGAAAATGCTTTCAATACAATATTCGTACCTATTATATTAGTTAGTGGCAATTATTCAATAAATTTTTTTGACTTATTATTTGCGTTAGTGATAATGATTCAATTTATTTTTTTGGACATTTGGGCAACACTTCATGGCTCTATGTTGGTTCCCCAACATACTTGACATAAAACACATACGAGGTATTTAATGTTTTATAATTATTACATGACTTTATTAATACATCATTAATAGCGTGCTCTCTCTATATCATAAAAGGTTGTGCAAATTGTATCGTTGGAAATTTACAAAAGGTAGGGTCGACCTAAAGACGATACCCTAGAATCTTCTAGTTCCAAATTCCCATGCAAAAAATAGGAAGAAAAGTTATTTAAAAACACTTGTGTGGAACCATAGGTATATTGCCGTAAGCACTATCCAAATACAAACACAAAATGACAGCATCTACGAGAAACAAGCAAATAAAATTTACCTGAACCCAGAGAAGGCATCCACCTCTAGGGCTACAATTGCATTGGGTCTTCAAAATCTATAGCCTCAACAACAAAGCCCACTGAATGTGTAGGTGGGGTTCCAACAACTTGGTTAAGTAACTGGTAACAAAAAATGTGACTGGTCTAATGTAAATAGAGGATTTAAGAACAAAATAAAAAAAGTTCTGAGATTATTACTATACCATTATAGAGGGTCTAAAAAGTGACTGGTCTAATGTAATATACCAAATACTACACGAGGCATATAATGTTGTCTATAGGTTATATAGTATGCAAAATAAGGAATTACCAGACATCATATATCAACAGCTAGCAGGGATTATTGTGCTGGAGTTACCCTTTTTCTATTCGTGAGTTTTAGCTACACAAAAGATATGTAATTACAAATCCTCTACATTAGATTAGTCGCTTTTTTTCGGTTTGACAAGTTCTATCAAATTACTATTTTCTATTTACTATTACTATACCAGTATAGAGCGTCCCAAAACTATACCATTATTACAAAATTCTGAGATTAAATACAATATTGTGTATGCATATAGTTCAATACAGAACATTAATGTGGTTAAGTACACGGTGTAGGCATTTTTAGATTAAGTCTCGTGAGAGTTCATTGAAGTCGCTTTGTGACGAGAGGATCAATAGGAGCAGTAATGCAGAAGCAGGTTGCATTTTAATCAGCAACAAAAGCAATAATGCATAAACAGGTTACATTTTAATCTGCAACAAAAGAACTCCTATCACGTTATTCCTTGGTCTTTATCTCTACGTCCAATGGGCACAAATAAAAAGAAACACCCTATGGATATTTAGAAAGATAATTATTAAAAGTAAGAGCCTATCTTTGATGGGGATGCAATCTCAGAACTCCAAAACCGTTTAAAAAACATGAAGTTTAAAATCACAACAGATAACCTGATAGGAAAAGGATCTTTGTGTTGATAACACTACAACAATTCGAATAGTTTCAAGGAAATGTAATTGTCTTAGCATAAGTTTTGGATATACCTTGAACAAAAGTATTTGTTGGAGCGTTAATATGGGAGGAAACTTAGTTTTATGAATTAAGTAATTAAAGTTGACAGATTTTTGTATATAGACGGGAAAGAAAGTTTAAAGAAATTTTGAAATATGTTCATTTTTCTATGGAATACAAATTGTATATTTCATTTGAGTTGAAAGAAAATGCATTTTGTAGATGCATGCAACATTGAGAGAGTCAATATTATGCTAATCTCTATGCAAAGACAAATATCCAAAACACAAAAGTGACCAGTGCCATGTTAGCGGAGGATATGTTGTTACATATATTCTACATGGTGAAAAACTCAAGTAATAGAAAAGTAACTTTGCACTGTATTTCCTGCTATCTGTCCATATATAATTCCTTTTTTCTGCGTACGATATCACTTGTAAACGATGTTTTATGCATCCTGTAGTATCTGTGCCTTGCTTACAGTCTCAAAATTAGACATAAAACTTGCCAAATAAAAAAAGTGACTGGTCTAATGTAAATAGAGGATTCATATCTTTTGTGTAGCTAAAACTCGGGAATAGAAAAAAGGGTAACTCCAGCACAGTAATCCCTGCTAGCTGTTGATATATGAAGTCTGGTAATTCCTTATTTTGCATACTGTATAACCTATAGACAACATTATATGGGTCATGTAGTATTTGTGCCTTGCTAACAGCCTCAAAATTAGACATAAAACTTGTCAAAATCTATCATAGTTTACTGTCATTTGTGGTCTGGTTGGTGGAATTTTCAGATGAAGGCGGTAGAGTGGTGTTCCTTGAGGATATCACCATTCTTGATTTCCCTCAAGATCCCTGTACTAGGAGCCAATGGTAGCCCCTCGTACAGTTGTTTACTTGTTAAATTCTCCTCTTTAAACATGTAATGTAAACTAATTAAACACAGGTAAGGATGATTTAACTTTTTCATATATTGCTTTGAGTACCAGATTTACCATTCTGTTTTTCCATCTATCCAATTTATGACAAGCATCGAGTCACCAAAACATTGTAAATGGGATATTCCTTGTAGAGTATCCTAATTTAGGATAAGTTTTAGAGATAGAAGCTTTGAAAAGTTGTTTGACCCTTGCTTGAAACTAGCTTTGAATTCGATGCTATGTGAATCATTTAGAAATAGAATATCCCCAGCTCCACTGTTTTGAGGATTTTTTCATTGGGTTAAAGTACCTTCAAACTTTAGTTTTGTCAATAGGAACATGGGTCAAACTTTAGTTTTGTCAATAGGAACATGGGTCAGTTGTCTTTGAGAATTGGCTTCTGAAGTATATTTGAAACTTGAGAATGTCGTTTTTGCTTGGGAGGCATATTGGAGGGGAGGTATATGCCTATCCTTGAAAACTCCTATGTCCCTAGCTAGCCGAAGGACTCGTGCGACAATTAAGGGGAGCTTTTGTAAGCTATAAACTTGGGCCTTTGGATCCATTTCCTGAGACATTCAACCACTTTACCTCCTTGCCAGTTGTCATTTACTCTTACCATAGAGTCCATTTTACTCCATACTTCTTTAGTGTAAACACAAGATATTAATAAATGGTCTATATTTTCTTCCTCTGATTTACATAGAATATATCTACTTGGTCCATTCCTATTCCTTTTATGGTACTTCCCACGTAAGGGCTCTGCTCCAAATTGCCAATCACATGAATACTTCAGTTTCAATAGAGATTTGTTTTTTCATAACATCTTCCACCACTACTAAGGTTCCTTTGGTCTGTCCGATAAGTACATAGCTTTGTATCCTAGTTTTGGAGTGCAAACCCCAAGCATTGGGTTTTTGGACCAAAGGAGTTCTTCTGTTTCTTTAATTTGCACATGGACGTGTTTTAGTTTGTCAATACAAGCTTTCCATTCCTCTTCACGCCCTTCTAGGCCTATTTACTATGCCTTCTTCCAATCTTCCTGCCATATGGATGAGGTCTTTGGGGATGTTGCTTGAGCCAGATTATAAATTCCTTTTCTATGGAGTTTATCACAACTTCTGAAAGCTTGAAGTCAACATCACTGCCCACCCAAGAATCCATCCCTATTCTAACCTTCAACCTATTTCTAACCCTCTAAACTAGTCAATTCTCTATCAATCGAAAGGCCTATACTATTGCCTTCCATACGATAGAGGTATTGTTGGATGATTTGTTAGAACTTTTAATCCATTATTCTCTAGTATTAGGCACTATATATTGCCATAAAAGAATTTGGTTTCAAAGTCCACTTTTCTCATATTAAATTCTTCCTATGCAAGTCAAATTTGGGAAACACAAGGATAAAAGAACCCAATACCCTAACAAATGTTAAGAAAGCTGGACACTGAAAAACGAAGCTACAAGGAAAAGGGATTTAAGAATTAAGTGAGTTAATAAGTGGAGAAATTCAACCTTCATAACCCTTAGTTATCCTTCTTAATACTTGGTTAACAAATGAGCACTACCCCTTTTTCTAGTTTTGGTTAGTGCATTAACTTGCACCTATGCTTGGATAATGCCAACCCTATTTGACATATGCTAGATGGAGGAAGCCCTGTGTTGAACAACAATTCACCAAAGATGGATATGAATATGTGCCATAAATATTTGTGCTATGACATTTAATTTATTTAAGAAATTGAGTTTTGCATATCATGTGCACTATTATAATTGCCCTGTAATTATCATACCAATTTGCATTGCATTTAAATAATAAATGCAATCAAGGATCCTGAGTTGGATGACATTTGGACTTTAATTAGATTTTGTCAAACTTTAGTTATTGCTTAGGGAGATACATGTTGGATTATATGATGTTTCGAGGACAAAATGATTATGTACTTGCTTGATCTAATAGACAAAGGAGAGAAGCTGCATACGAGATTTGATGGAAGACGACTAGAAAGAATTCATTAACAATTAAGGGATGAAGATAGTAGTCTCATTGGTAGAAGAGATAGTGGGCATCTAGATCCAATGAGATAGTAGGAGTCATAGTTGAGTGCATAACAATAAGTTGTATTAGAGGAGCACAATGAAGTCACACAAGAGGCACATAGTAGTTTAGAAACATCTTTTCATAGAATGAAGGTTAAAGAGCTAGAAGAGATCATAATGCCATTTTTAAATTTGGGTTTAAGAGATGATCCTATGCGTGTTTAAGATGATAAAATTATAATTAGCTTTAGAGTAGTGAGCGAAACCTCCCCACCACTCTCACTCCCCCTATGCACCTACACCCCTATATTAGAGAGAGATCCTATTTTGTTTTTTGTTGATTGTAATCTCATAGAGTTGAGAGGTGGAGCAAATTTATGAGTAAAAGGAGTTGGAGGAATTACAATTCTTGAACCAAAAAGCTTGAAATTTGTACATACAACAAACATTGGTTCATCTTAGATGTAATCCTCAATTAGGTTTCCAATGTATAGTAAGGTGAGAAATATGTCCATTGGTTCACTTGCGAGGCTATATGGATAGTAACGAGTGTAAATCTCTATAAAACACAAGAATTTATGAAGAAGTTCCAAAAACCAAATTAAGAGCAACGTTTTTTAAATTGAAAAAAACTGAAATGTCGACAAACATGTATGGGATTATAAACAAACATTATAAAAATTCGATGAGCATGTATGGGATTATAAGCAAAAAATGATTGGAGGACTCACAAACCATATACTTGGGCTTGTGTAATTTCAAAATCATAGTGCTAATTTGTCCATCCATTCAAGAAATTACTAAGATGAAGAATGGTGGAGAATGCATGTGGTGTACAATATGTAGAATGGATAACCACCATAGAAAGGATATCCAATTCTACTGGGGTACAATACTGGCACATCTTCATCTTATCCCTTTCCAAGATGAGGTAAGGTAGAATAGTGTTAATTTGGTAGAGTATCTTCACTTGATCCAATCATTACCCTATGATCCAAACATATAAAAGATAATCAAACACTCTATGGTGTAAGCTATATAAATCTTTTGGTCATAATGTGGAATTCTAGACATCTTTAAAAACATTATGTGAGCATCTAACAAAATATTTTTTATTTGTTTTTAGCTCAATTGAAATGAGCACATGTAGAGTAAGAGGAGGAAGAGGTTGTTGTGGTGGTGTAGGTCAAATTTCTTGTTACAACTATCGGAAAACTAGGTACATTACTGGGAATTTGAGACCTACCTAAGCCAAGATGTTGATAATACAATAATATTTATCATTTGACAAAAGATTGCCCACCATTGATGAAGAAGATGGAGGTGAAGTAAAGATGCACCACAGCCATGGACATTTGCAAACCACATGACATGAATGAAATAAACTCTTTCCATGAATGTCGTCACATAAAGGAACCAAAATTGGTGAATATGTAGATACAATCTTAGCTAGTAATTAAAAAAAATGCAACATGCTACATTAAAATTTATTATAGTGAAACACATTTTTTTGTTGTTGCAAGGATTGAAGCTATGAGTGTGATGAACTAGTGATATAAAATTTGAGCATAGAAGATACTAGAGCAAATACAATTGATGAAGTGTTGACCATCCATCATGTAATTTTCAACATTTTGAACAATATAAATTTGTCGAATAATCTCTTGGAGTTCATGGAAAAGTAAATAACTATGATGGGTGATGAAATAGATATACATGGCCCCTCATTAAGTGATTTGAAAAGGATCACTATACAATTTTTCATTTGTTTTGGTACTTTAAGAAAGACAAATTGCAACTGTGGATTTGTAGGGCCTATTTTAGGGGTAGATCCTATTTTGATGATCTAGGGTCTTAAAACTTTCACAATCCATTTTGGGCATTAAACAAGTGTTTTTGGGGTCAAAACTTTGAAAATAAAGTTCTCAACCCTCTAAAACTATTATACTCGTCGAGAGTTTTTCAATAGTCAAAAGATCACTAAAGAGTTAGTATGAGGAAGTTACGCCTCCCACAAGTTGACCAATGCTTTGATGACCATAGGGCCAAGTGGATGGCATGTCAACTCCCATCACTCACACTTGTGGAGCTAGTCACTGGTGGACTTTCAGGGAGATTCTAAAGGGTCCAAAACCCAAACCCAAATGAAGAGTTGACATTGTTAGAATATAAGGTTTACATGTAATAAAGTCATCATAGTGACTTAAAAGCTAATGTATAATTCTTTTGTGATTATTAATATTTAGGGTTTTTGACAAATAAAACCTCTTGAACTCTATACAAGAGAGTTGAACCTCATTGTAATTGTGTGAAGTCTTTTCTTAATATAATATAGTGTTATTGTATGTATCTTTGTCTCAATCATATCTAGGGTTTTAACAATTAGTGATATAGCTCATCTTTATAACATAGTATTAGAGCATGTTCATTATCTGACCTAGCTAGACATTGAGCTGTGAAAGGTGAAGAGCTAGTTCAATGGAAGAGTAGTATGGATTGGAGATGAGCCACCATTGCTAGTCACCACGAATTAGGAATCAACCCATTAAAGAAGCTTAGTCTTGAAATCAAGCCAAGCTACCATTTATCGTATTTGATGTAGTTAGTTTTGGTGAATAGAGGCTAGCCACCATTTGCATAGAAGGGAGTTGCAATGGATTTCCTTTCTCCTCGATACGCGAAGGGGACTATAGTCACCTTTTTAGAGAAATGCATGTTCATAGTTGAAGGAGACTGAGAACACTATATGATCACTAAAAGCTGCAATACTTGTTCATTTCCAAGGGAGCCACCATACCTTTATGAATCCCACGAGTCGTGAGCCTATAGAAGCTTTCAATTGAAGCGAAAGAACCTTATGAAATCACTAGTTGCCAAATTGTACAACTACTGGCGTATAGGTATTTACAAAGGTAAATTGTTTGTAGTCTTTGGATCATTGTTGGTGCATACCTATTGCAGTGTTAAAGGAAAGTAACCACCATTAGAGAGTTGAATTTTAAAATTTTCCCTAATCTCGATTTGGCTATACACTCCATTACATAAGTTTTCATTAACATGCAATCAACTAAGGGAAATCTGACAGTGAACAACCATTTTTATTGAGCTTTTGGTGTCAATTTTTTTTTGGAATTATGAACAACTATATGAAAGGATCACTGATAGGATTGGTGGACATGGCCATTACCTTCTCGACATACAATTAGACTGCAATGCCTTCAACTCAATATTTAATACTTAGGATTTTTGTTCTATTGTTAAGCTTCCTTGTAAAGAAGCTATTAAAGGAAAGCTCAAAGAATTAGCAAATGTAGCCATTGTTGGAGATCCACCGAATATTAATAGTGATGATGATCCCATTGAAGAACTGACATTGTTTGCATTTTAAGGTGCCCAAACTTTGAAGACATGGGGCGATGTAGTAGAGTATAGATAGATGTTCAATAGTTCATGATGCTTGTAGATCATAGTAACTATATCTCATTGGGGTTACGAGACATGCATGTGGGGATTGTTGTTCTATAGTTCAAGGGGAGATCTATGATTTGGAATTCTAGTATCATACCTTTTTGAGGGTTATGAGGCATTTCATGTGAAAATGGTATCCAATGATGCTAGGAATTTGGATTACAATTGGGAGGCTATACCTTTTGGAGGAATCATAGCAACTTGAAGGAGCCTTCTTACTAGCTCAAAAGCTGTTTTCAAAGAAAAATATCCGAAGAATGTTTGATTCTATTGTTTTGATTTTCAATAAATGTGTTTGGAGTTAGAGTTAGTTAGAGTTTGTTTGCTTGCAGTGATTTTTGTTTTTAGTACTATAAGCGTTAAGAGAGGGTGTTAGAACATAATAATTTCTTATTTAATAAAGTCATTGTATTGACTTAAGCTAATTGATATGTTTTTTTAGTTATTATTAGCGTTTAGAGTTTTGAACAACTAAGACCTCTCAAACTCTATATAAGAGAGGTGAATATCATTGTAATAGTGTAAAGTATTTTATTAGTATAATATTGTGATACTGAGTGTATCTACATCTCAACCCCATCTATAGAGCATGTAAAAACTCTAACCCAAACTTAGACAACTATCAATGCATGCTAAATATTGAGCCCCCAAGGAAATGAAGGGGTTATGTTCCTATTGTATTGATTTACTATTCTATAGATGGGTAGATCAAAATAGTGTGATATTATGCATAGAACAAAGGACGTAGAAGACCCTATAACATCCACTTGGGACACATTGTTTATTGCAAGTCAATAAGTTCTTTCTTTGTATTTGAAATTATATTTAAAAAGAAAAAAATTAAAACATAGTTGTCACCTTCTAGATTGGTTTTCCTAGTATACATCTTTGATATGCAGTACCCTACTTACTATTACAATTTCCAGATCCACCCGTAATTCCCACTCTAACTAAATAACAAGACCATAATACTTTAATTAAGAAAGCAGTGTCCAACCATGGTAAAAAAAAACATCTGGAATGAAACTAAGCATATTGGTATGATCGAAAAGCGTAACTTTAAGAGGCAACAAGGTTCTGGTCAACCCATCTAATGAAGTAAGTAATCAATTAATAGCCTTTAACATAGGTAGGATGATTTGCAACAGATGGGAATAACGAAAGGATGATTTGCAACAGATGGGAATAATGAAAGCATGCTGTCCCCCACAAAAAAAATGAATTTCAACAAATGGGCAAAGTAAGTAATCAGTTAATAACCTTTAACATAGTTTGGAGTTAATAACCTTTAACATAGTTTGGATGATTTGCAGCAGATGGGAATAATGAAAGGACGCTACCCCCCATCCCCCCCTTAAAAAAAAATTGAATTTCAACATATGGGCATTGTTTAAACATATTCACAAATAAAGAAGAACTACTTTTAGCAGCTGAGCAATGTGAAAATACGGTGATCCAAAGAGGGGAGCACAAAAATGTACACAGGCCAAATAAACTCCACAGTACGCACATAATACAAAGATCGATGTTAGATCGATGTTATTAATTCAAACTGGACACATTATGTATAGGTGGACATTTGAGGGATAGTTGCAGACAGTTACAGATAGTTGCAAACAATTACAGTTACGTGGTATGTTAAACATAACCGCCGGATTAGATAACCACTGGATTAGTTAATATTCCCCCCTTAATCCGAAGGGACATTTGTCATCCCAAGCATCATTAAAATTTTTTCAAATTTCTCTCGACCCAAAGCTTTAGTAAAGATGTCCGCAATTTTCGCTGAAGTGGAACAATGATTAATATGTATGGTTTTGGCCGCAACATGATGTTGAATCAAATGATATTTGGTGTTGATATGTTTAGTTCGATCATGGAATTTAGGATTTTTGGCCAATTGTATTGCAGAAGTATTGTCAACAAAGAGAGGCATCGAAGTCATTTGTTTCTCTTGCAAGTCTTCAAGATTTTTTCGAAGCCAAATGATTTCTTTTGTGGCTTGAGCTGCTGCAACATATTCGGCTTCAATTGTAGAATCAACATGAACTGATTGCTTTCGTGATCTCCAAGTGATGGCTGCTGATCCAAGATTCATCAAATAACCTGAAGTAGACACCCCATGCTTTTTATCTCCGTCAAAGTCAGAATCTGAATAACCAATGAGATGGAAGTCTGAAACTTTAGAATATTTGATGCCATATGATTGAACGCCTTTTAAATATTTGAGCACTCGTTTGCTGCTGTCCAATGACCTTCACAGGGCTGATACATAAACTTGGAAAGTATTCCTACAACAAAAGTTATGTCAGGACAAGTAGTAGTAAGATAAATTAAACTTCCAACAAGCTGTCTGTACTTTGTTGGATCTTCAATTGCACTACCTTCATTTGAAGTAAGCTTTATATTCTGCTCCATTGGAGTAGAAATAGGATTACAATCCTTCATCTCAAATTTGCTCAATAGTTCTCCAATATATTTCTTCTGAGAAATAAAAATGTGCTTCGGTTTTTGATCTACTTCAATCCCTAGATAATAATGTAGTAATCCCAAATCTGTCATATCAAAAACCTTCTGAAACTCCTTTTTAATAGATGCTATATAATCATCATTATTTCCCGTGATAAGCAAATCATCTACATAGACAACTAGATATACCACTGATCTTCCAACTTTCTTAACAAATAAAGTTGCATCATCTAGATTGAAATGATTATAATTCAACTTGAGAAGATGTTTAGTTAACTTTTCATACCAAGCACATGGTGCTTGTTTTAAACCATACAATGATTTTATCAATTTGCATACTTTATGTTTTTTTCCTTTAACAGAAAAACCCTCTGGCTGCAACATATAAACATCTTCTTTTAAATCTCCATTTAAGAAGGCAGTTTTTACATCCATGTGATGTATTTTCCATCCTTTTTGAGCTGCAAGAGAAAATAAGGTTCTAATAGTGCCCCATTTCGCTGTAGGAGCAAATGTTTTTGTATAATCAATACCTTTTTTTTGTGCACACCCCTTTGCTACAAGTCTTGCTTTGTGCTTATCAAGAGAACCATCAACTTTATATTTACTTTTATAAATCCACTTACTACCAATTGGTTTGATGCCAATAGGAGGATCCACCAACCTCCAAGTGCCATTTTTAATAAGAGCATCATACTCTTTTTGCATTGCAACTTTCCATTCATTACAACTAGTGGCTTCTTCAAAAGTAGTAGGTTAATTAACAACATAAAAGTTTAACTCAAACCTTTTTGGCATTGTCTTGGTTCGTGTTGATCTACGTACTGATTGCTGCAATGTTTGCTCAGTTTCAAGAATGTTTGAAATAGGTTCTTCAGGACCATTATTATCCTCCAATTTTTCCTCAGTAGGAACATTATTATCAACCAATTGTTCTTCTACAGAAACTTTATTATCATAAAAAACATTGCTATCAATTAATTTTTCTTCATTCTTTGATGTGGTCTCATTCTCTGGTGTTGAAGGAAAATCCACAGACTGGTCTAGAATATGAATCCCCCCTTCAGGATGTGGGAGATCATTATCCCATTCATAATAAAACTTCTTGGAAGAGAATCTATCCAAATGATTGAGTTGCCTATCAATAGTAGAAGCATCTTTAGCAAATTCAAGAAAAACAACATCTCTTGAAATAACAAATTTCTTGTTTTCCTCATCATACAATCGATAAGCTCTGGAGGTATTATAATACTCCAAGAAAATACATTTGTGACTTCTTGCACCCAATTTGTTGCATTGTTGTTTAGGAATTAAAGCATAACATGGAGAACTAAAACTCTGAAATGTTGAACAACAAGAAGACGATTATACCACAATTCATAAGGGGACTTATTATTGATGGCAGTAGAAGGACAACGATTGCGAATATAAACGACACAAAGTACTGCTTCTCCCCAAAACATCAACCTGACATTCTGAAAAAACATCATTGACCTTACCATATTAATCAAAGTTCTATTCATGCGCTCTGCTACACCGTTCTGTTGTGGAGTATAAGGAACGATGGTCTGATGTTTAATACCATTATCTTGTAAGTACTTTTCAAATTCATTAGAGGTGTATTCACCACCATTATCTGATCACGGAGTGCAATATTAAGTTGAGTTTCATTTGTAATCCATAAATGAAAATTCTTAAAAGTTGCAAAAACCTGATATTTCTCTTTCAACAAATAAACCCAACACATCCTCGTGTAGTCATCAATAAAAGTCAGCAGATATTTATTACCATTTGCAGATTGAACAGGCATGGGCCCACATAAATAGAATGTATGAGACCCAACTTCTCGGAAGCTCGGGAAGTAGATCCATAAAAAGGTTGTTTACAATGCTTGCCTAAAATACATGCATTACATGGAGAAAGCTTTCTTGGAATAGTAGGAAGCCCTTGAATACCTTTTTGTTTCATAATCCGGATACTATCATAATTAATATGACCAAAACGAGCTGCCACAACAAGTTGGAAGACAAAGTATCACTATGCTGAGCCAAAAGAGCTGAATTAGATTGAAAAGAGGATGTCCCTTTAAGTTTTAAAAGTTTGTCTTCTTCAACACTGGTCATAACAATCACCTGATCAGATGCTTTTCTTATTTCAATTATACCATCAAACATATGTATAGAATGTCCTTGCTGCCTGATATGTATGAGAGACATCATATTTCTTTTTAATTGAGGAATGTAAAGAACATCATGCAAAATATAATCAACAAGTCCTGGTAGGCGAAGTCGAATAGATCCAATTCCTGAAGGCTTTAACTGGGACTTATCGACAAAATAAACTATTCCATCAATGTGATTACTGAATGTTTCAAAAAAATCTCTTCTAATGTTTCAAAAATATAGCAAGTGGCTCCAATGTCTAAAATCCAAGTGTCTTCCCAAGAAGCAAAAGAAGTGCTAAAAAATTCATTTATACTAAGATTACAATGTGCAACAATATAGTTGGCAGATTCAGGTGGTTTTCCTTTATCTGGAGGTTGTTGCTCTTTATTCTCACTAATCCTATCCCAAGGAGTGTGACAATGAGAAGAGGTATGACCCAGTTTACCACACCTAAATGAAAATGTTTTTGTTGTCTGTCTCCTTGATGATAATGACCCCCCCTGCCTCTAAATGGTCTCCTACCACGACCTCTATGACTATTGTCAAATCTAGCAGAGTCTCCTCTAGGTTTCTGCTCTTTCTGTGCAAGACACAAAGTCTCAACTATGGAAGTGGAAAAAGATTCCTTCTTCCCAAAAGCTTTCTCTCTTTCAACAATTAAGTTTTCAAAAGTCATGGCTTTCATCTATCCACAAGCTTGAAGAGACTCTTAGTAGTACGAATAGGTAGGATATAGGGCTTTAATAAATGCTGTGAGTTGTAAATCAACTTTGACACCAGTTGAGTCAATATCATGAAAAAGAGCTTTAATTTCGAACGTTAACTTCATGGGATTATTATCTTTCAGTTCCAGATTAAACAACTTATTCAACAATTGTATAATTTCCAGCTTTGAATGGGAGTCATAAAGATCTTTTAATTTCTTTAATGCTTTAAACGCTGTGGTGCTGGAAATAATATGTCTGTGACCGAGGCAGAAATTAAAGCATGTGCCTTTTTATCTTTACTCTTCCAAATTACAAGTTGTCTGGCATCTGTAGGTTGCTCTGGGTCATTGTCATCCTTGCCTTCACAAATTTCCTCCCATAAATCATTAAAAATAAGAGTATTTTTAATTTTTCGAAACCGTTCTTGGTAATTTTCTTGTCCCGAAAGCACTACTCCCACAATTGATACTAATGAATGCATTGTAAACTAATCTCTGTAAATGAAATTCCACTTGCACAAGAAAAATAAAATAAAATCTCACAACACCTTAGACCTTGGCTGCTCTATAGACTGCTCACAGCTGCTGCCGTACACAAGCCCAGTCACTGGAAGCTGGAGGGCCTTCGCTCAATCCGAAGACGCACAGAATGTGTAAGACAATCTAAGGTTTCTTCCACTGTACTTGGTTCGAGTGTAACTTGTCGTTATCACTTGAAGATGTCCCTTGGAAAACTGTTACCAAAAAAAATAAAAAATCCTAATTATATTTTTCAAAAAAATCGGTATTCTCGGGGTATGGACTAGATTATAAAGAGGAATTGCTTTCTGCGTGAAAATTTATCACTGTTCGAGGAATTGGTTACTGCATGGAAATTTATCACTGTTAGAGGAATTGCTTAACGTGTAGTTTGTTGAGTTCTTTCTGTATTTGGGGAAATAGGCTCAAGCTCTGTTCATGATCACCGGTGGAAGTCCAAGTGTTATAAGAGTTGAACCAATCGTCCCTGCTCCATATTCATATTTTGTAACATCAAAGTCACATTGCTACTACGTTATTTTATTGTTGTAGCTACTTTTTATATTTTAAGTTCATTTCAGTATTGGAGGGCTATGCTTATAATATTACGATAATAGAGTGAGTATCTTTCTATATGGGCATCTTTTTATATTTAAATATTTTAAGTTTATTTCAGTATTGGAGGGCTATGCTTATAATATTACGATAATAGAGTAAGTATCTTTCTATTTGGGCATCTTTTTATATTTAAATAAGAGTGTAGGAATCTCTATATGCACTTAACTAATTTATGTAGTTAAGTAACAAAGGTTGAAAACAAAGTCATTAATCTAAACAAACATAAAAAAAAATAAAAAATAATTAATACCATCTTATTAATTATAATAATTAATACCATTCACCTTTAATATAAATAACACCTAAAATGATAAAGAAAACAATCATAAACACTTGTTATATTACAATCTTGTTCCTAAAAACAAACTGATGCCGTAGTAACTATGCTGATTGAATGACTTTTTTTATCATGTCATGAGTCAAAATTGCCTAGATATTGGGTGGAAATTACGAGCATAAATTCTAGTGTTTTAGGTGGATTTAAGATATCATTATAAGGTGATGGATGTAAACCTAGCAAATTATCTCTAAGTGCTGAAAATTAAGTCAAAACAAAGAAAACGTTTTGATTTGGAGTGTCCTATCTGACAACTCTAAGGGTTTTGACCTATTCAAGAAAAATTATAAGCTAGAGTTGTTGCAAAAATAATGTCCATATATAACAATCAAAGAAAGAACGAGGTCAAAAGAATAAACATTTGATGGTTTGTATGATATCAAAGATTTCGATATCAATTGAGCTGAATCTTGATGAACTATATATGATCTATCCATGAATTGTTGACTTGACCTTGTTCCCTGAAAAAATTGCCTAGATATTGGGTGGAAAGTGAAAGCATTAATTATAACGCCTTAGGTGGATTTAAGGTATCAAGATAAGGTGATGTGATAGACATAAACCTAGTAAAATATCCACAATATTAATTAATGGAGAAGGTATGATATAGATGCATTTGATTCATTTTGTAAAAAAATGGTACTAAATAAAATTAGATTGTTTCTTATACACCACAACTAAGAGAAGGAATGGGATAGATTGTGGAAGTGGATAAGTGCATATTACATGTTAGGAATTAACCTTTTAGATATGGGATGAAGTTATTGATACTTAAGATTGTATACCAAATAGAACTCCAACTAAATTTGTTAGAATTATAACACATAAAAATGCATGGAGTGGCATAAGTTAAATAAGGTCAACAAATCATAGAATGTGGTTGAATATCTAATGTTAATAAGGTCAACATGACACCTAGATTCCTTAAGAGTTATATAATAATAAGAAAACTTGAATAATCCTAGGTAGTTAGTTTCCAATGATTCACCCACTAATTCTACTTCTATAGTTGGGGAAAATCAAATTAATACCATTGGAAATTTTCCACACTAGCTTGAGTTTCCTCCTTTCAATGCAACTATGAGAGTCTTAGACAAAGTACTTCATAAATGTTTGGTTGATGGAGGATAAACAAGAAAAGTGGTGCCTACATCCACAATGGAACATCTAAATCTCTCTTCTATGAATGAGTATAGGAATATACTTTCATTCAATCAATAAGTATATAAGAGCATTGGGGAAATTAAGGATGCAAACTTTATCATGAATACACAACCATAAGTTTCCTTTGGGTCTAGAACAATTATTCTAGTTAAATGTTAGACTAGAAAAATGGTTTTTGGTTTTTGACTCACACACAATCTCTATGAGTGATGGCCAACTAACACTTAAGTATTCCTTGGTTCATGATAGGTCAAAAATCTTAGTAAGTCAATGGGGATTGACATTGATTGATAGAATCATGGGCAATATGATTGATAATGTAGGTTCCGTCTAAGGACAACGAAAGTGTATGCAATCTAAGGACCATGGAAGTGTCCCCTTATACATATGAAGTCTAAGGACCATGGAAGTGTCCCCATAGAAGTGTCTCATATTTTTTAATATTATTATTATCATGTGATTTGTGTCTATATTAGGGCCTTGGTTATTTTCATTTCCTTAGTTATCGTCATCTTTTTCATTGCCACAATCATCATCATCATTGTTATTTCCATCGTCATCATTGATATCATCATCGTCATTGCCATCATCATTGCAATTGTCATCGTCATCATCATTACCATCATCGTCGTCATCGCCATTTCCATATATATATAATACACAACCCCCCCCCCCCAAAA
>ML800809.1:38910-52327 GCA_009831015.1 Picea engelmannii
AATGACTCTAGCCTTGTTTGTCGCCTCAAGAAATCTCTTTATGGTCTCAAGCAAGCTCCCCGAGCTTGGTATGCCAAAATGGATAGCTTTCTTATTGCCACTGGATTTTCTAGATGCCATTTTGATCCTAATGTCTATACCAAGAAAGTAGGAAGCCATCTCATAATCCTTTTCCTTTATGTTGATGACCTTATCCTTACTGGTAGTGACTCAAAACTTTTAAACCATGTGAAAACCAACCTTAAGAAGAAATTTGAAATGATAGACTTAGGCTTTTTTCACTATTTCCTTGGCCTCCAAGTTTTGGAAACCAATGAAGGAATTTTTCTTTCCCAGTCTAAGTATGCTTGTGACCTTCTTCGTTTATTTCACATGGACGATTGTAAACCAACCCCTTCTCCCTTTCAGTCTGGAGTCAAGCTTTCTGCCACTTGTACTTCTCCTGAAGTTGATGCCACCCTGTACCGTTAGTTAGTTGGTAGCCTCTTATACTTGACTCATACCCGTCCTGGTTTTTCCTTTGCTGTTGGTCTTGTTTCCCGATATATGTAAACACCCCATTAAATCCATTGGAAAGAAGCTAAAAGGATACTTCGCTATGTTCGTGGTACAGTTCAGTTCGAGATACATTACAGTTCAGGGGGGACTCCTTTATTGGTTGGTTTCACTGATTCAAATTGGGTCTTCGACCCTGATGATTGGAAGTCTACTGTAGGTTATGTTTTCAGCTTTGGTTAAGGACCTGTCACTTGGGCTTGTAATAAACAACAGGCTATTTCACTTTCTTCAGCAGAAGTAGAGTACCGAGCAGTGGTAAATGCAAGTTAGGAAGCCATGTGGCTTCGACAGATCCTTTAAGAGTTTGGATTCCAACACCAGCATCCGACCAACCTTTGGTGTGACAATAAAAGTGCCATCAATCTCACCAAAGACCCAGTTCAACATCAGCGTAGCAAACACATCGAGCTACACATGCACTTCATCAGAAATCTCATTCATGATCAAGTTATTGAAGTGCTCTTTTTCCCTACAGAAGATCAAGTTGTAGACATTTTCACAAAGTCTCTTACATAAGCAAAGTTTTCCAAACTTCGATCTATGTTAGGATTTCAGGAAGTTTTCATTAAGGGGGATATGCTCTAATGCCTCCTTTCTTCTCCTATTGTGTCACTATTGTAAATCCTTCAATCCTATCTCAATTTGTTCTTAAGGGGGGATGTTAGGATATTTAGACACTTAGGGGTTAGTAAGATCTACTTGGTCTATTGTGTCGTTAGGTAAAAGTGTGTTTTCTAATGTGTTTCTTTAGTATGCATTTGTGGTTAGGAAATCCGACGGTCAAGATATGTTCCCGACATAGAGTGATCTGACGGTTCATACTCTCCTCGATCTTAACGACCATTGATCCATGGATTAACACCCAATTGGTCCATGATCTCTATTTAAAGAGCATGGAGGGTAATTTGATGATGATCGATTGTGAGAAACTCTCTTGTAAAATCTCTCTGTAATCTTTTTCTTTGCATTAATAAACTTCTCCAAGTGGTCACGTTGGCTGGGGCCGTGGATGTTTCCCCGTAGGGGTTTTACCACGTGAAAACATCGGTGTGTTGATCTTTGATATAGTTATGTGAGTGGTTACTGAAGGTGTTCATCCTATGTTGGAATAACTATGTTGTTGAACATGGTATTCAATTCGGGATACATTACAGTTCAGGGGGGACTCCTTTATTGGTTGGTTTCACTGATTCAGATTGGGCCGATGACCCTGATGATTGAAAGTCCACTGCAGGTTATGTTTTCAACCTTGGTTCAGGACCTGTCACTTGGGCTTGTAAGAAACAACAAGCTATTGCACTTTCTTCAACAGAAGCAGAGTACTGAGCAATGGTAAATGTAATTCAGGAAGCCCCGTGGCTTCGACAGATCCTTTCAGAGTTTGGATTCCAATACCAACATCCGACCAACCTTTGGTGTGACAATAGGAGTGCCATCAAGCTCACCAAAGACCCAGTTCAACATCAGCGTAGCAAACACATCGAGCTACACATGCACTTCATCATAAAGCTCATTCATGATCAAGTTATTGAAGTGATCTTTTTCCCTACAGAAGATCAAGTTGCAAACATTTTCACAAAGTCTCTTACAGAAGCAAAGTTTTCCAAACTTTGATCTATGTTAGGAGTTCAGGAAGTTTTCATTAAGGGGGATAGGCTCTAATGCCTCCTTCCTTCTCCTATTGTGTCACTATTGTAAATACTTCAATCCTATCCCAAGTTGTTCTTAAGGGGGTATGTTAGGATATTTAGACACTTAGGAGTTAGTAAGATCTACTTGGTCTATTGTGTCGTTAGGTAAAAGTGTGTTTTCTAGTGTGTTTCTTTAGTATGCATTAGTATGCATTTGTATTTAGGAAATACGACGATCACGATATGTTCCTGACATAGAGTGATCCGACGATTCATACTCTCCTCGATCTTAACGACCATTGATCCGTGGCTTAACACCCGATTGGTCCATGATCTCTATTTAAAGAGAATGAAGGGTCATTTTCTGATGATCGATTGTGAGAAACTCTCTTGTAAAATCTCTCTATAATCTTTTTCTTTTCATTAATAAACTGCTCCAAGTGGCCGCGTTGGCTGGGGCCGTGGATGTTTCCCCGTAGGGGTTTTACTACGTGAAAACATTGGTGTGTTGATCTTTGATCTGGTTATGTGAGTGGTTATTGAAGGTGTTCTTCCTATGTTGGAATACTTGTGTTGTCGAACACAAGATCCCAAGTATCATTTTCCATTAAGGAATCATATTCTTAATTCATTTTTGTTTCCCAATATGGATGGATACAAGATTATCCAAATTTGTCTAGATCATGAGTATCTGAAACTTGAGCCAAAAGAGAAGAGGCTCACTAGAACTATGAACATGTGCGATACTGATCTAAATGATCATTGATAAGACCACTAACTACTTGGTATGTTGAACATACCAATATGGGAAGTGGTGGTGTTGGTGTAGGTCCATGTTCAATGGAACCATCAGGAGGAAGGTGAACAAATGGAGGTGTATTTTCATTCACATTGTAATCATTTGAAGAAGAAACCATAATAGGAATGAAATATGACACAAATGCCAAAGATGGTTCACAGGATGAAGATGACACAAATGAAAAATTAGGCTCATAGACCAAGAGTTTTTCATCAAATTTAACATATCTTCTAATAATTATTTCATTGGAATGACTTTGAAGAAGTTGGTAACATTTGACATCTTCAAAATATCCAACAAAAGTGCACTTCTTACTTTTAGGCTATAATGCTTTCCTTTTCTCATTTGGAATGCGATCTCATGCTGTACTACCAAATATGTAGAAGTGGCTCGTATCTGGATTAATTTTAATTCATCCTTCTTCCAGTGTTATATTTTTTAAAGCATTTTTAGGAGTGTGATTTACTATGTAATTTTTGTAGTTGATGTATTCCACCCAATAATGAATATTTAATCCCTTAGATTTGATCATACAATTATCCATTTCTTATAATGTGGGATTATTTCTCTCAATAACACCATTTTGTTGTGGTGTTTATGGAACACTATGCTACATTTGAATTCCATGTATAATATAGTAACATGTAAATTTGTTGTTCACATATTCACCTCCATTATCTATTCTTAACCTTTGAATTTAATGTCTAGATTGTTTTTCTACAATGGTCTTATAGGCCAAAAACATGTCAAAAACTTCACTCTTGAGTTTTAAGAAGCAAACCCAAGTCATAAATGAATTTTAAGAAGTACTTTTACCTAGAGAAATAAGGAGAATAAATAGGACCACACAAATAACTATGAACAAGCTACAAAAAAGCCAAGGTGTGACAACATGCACATTTTTCAAAACTGTTCTGATGATGTTTTTCAAGAACACAACCGACACAAACACCATCTCTACAAGAAACGAGAAGAACACCAACCACCATATTTTGATTACATATTCGATGTAAAGAGATATAGTTTAGATGACCAAACCTCTCATGCCAAATTTTTCTCAAGTTATCGCTATGAACAACAAAAACTGATGGAAAATATGATGAACCAAATTTATAAAATTTGTACAACTTGGTAATATCATAAAAAATTCTAGTTGCTAGAACATGCTTAGGATATTTTAAGTCCTTGATTACAACTAAGTGAGGTGAAAACTCAATGGTTTTATCTTCACCTAAATGAGTGATATGATATACCGATAGAAGGTTGTAGGAAAAAAATGTAACACATAATATCTCATTGAAGTGACCATTATCTACCTGAACTGTTCCAGACCCTACAACACTAAGAGATCTATCATCACAAACAAATATTTATTTGGTGTTACATTAATTAAGAGTATAAAAAATGGCTTTATCCTTAGCCATATGATATTATGATACAAAATCAATAGGCCACTCATAAGAATACGAAGCAGATGTTATATAGAAGGAGAAACTGGAAGAAAAAAGTGCATGTCCATGAGAAGAAGAGTTAGATGAACAAGAATCAAGATTGATATTGTGATTCTTCATTGTTGCTTCTAAATCTTTCATATTTTTAAAACATTTAGACTCCATATGACCATCTCACCCACAAAAATTGCAATGCATGTCAATCTTCTTACTTTTTGTTTTTGGTCCTTTGTCACCATTTAGAATAGAAGTTGAATAAGAGGGTTTGTGACCCTTGTTTTACTTGTAATTATTGCGAGGAAGTTGCTTCTTTGGATGCTTGGTTTTATCTTTTTGTTGGGACACCAAGGCTTTGTTAGATATACTTGTAGTGTTGATCACTGCAAGTTGTAAGAGCTTATATTTCTCTCTAATCAAAGAACAAAAAAATGCCTCAAGCGTGGGATTTTGATAAACACCCCATAGAGATTCTTTGGTGGTATAAAAGGTAGATACAAAGACAAAATATGCACTACCAATCTTAGAAATAATAACATATATGTAATGGTCATCCTTTGGATCTATTTTGTAGTCTTGACATAAAATTCTATGTGTTTTGAAATTAGATAAATAATATTCAATACAAGGAAAATAATTGGGACTTAAAACCATTAATTGATTTTTAATATGGTGGGATCAAGTCACATTGTGTTTACCAAATATGGCTTCTATATTAGTCTAGGCTTCATCTGGCTCATCAATTCCTTGAAGGTGAAAACATAAATCAAGAGAGATGGACATTTCGATTAATCCACATGCTTCATAATTTTTACTATCCCATTTGGATTTATTTTTGGCATAAGTGGGGGATTGTTCTTTTCCCAAGGTAATCTGGTACAATCCTTTACTTCTTAATACATCCTCCATATGGGATTTCCATGAGAAGTAGTTGGTACTAGTGAGAAAAATATCACTTGGAGAATCCATATTGAAATATGTAGATTTAAAAGATTAAACTGACTATGTGGATGGAAATCTCTCGAAAAAATAGGTTGTTTAAAAAAATGACACTGAAAACGGACTTTGAATGTTAAAGTTATGCCCTTTAAAAAAAAACATAAAAGGTAACCAAAGCATCACGTGAAAAGTAGAAGTTGGTCCACGTGGTGATTGATGCATACAATGAGGTAGCTCAATAAAAAAAATTCCTCTCCTGATAACTTTTCCTATAAGTTCACTTTTACAAATAAGTTACTTAAGAAGTGACCCACTTTAATAAAATAAATGAGAATCACTTTTACAATGGAGTTACTTTATAAATTAAAGTTGCATGTGAAAAGTAACTTAAAAAATAATAATATTAAAGTTATTTTATAGTGATTCACTTTTATAACTTAAGTGAAATGCACTTTAAAATAAAATTGTGAGATAACTCAAGTTTGCATGAAAATTTTCAAACACTAATTTAAAAAGAGACTTAAACTCAAGATCTCTTATTAAATAAAACAAATTTCAATGAAGTGAGATAGTGCAAAATATATAACAACTTTAATGAAAGAGGAAGTTTTTTTTTTTTTACTCTTTGATTAAAAGTGCGTGCTTAATCCCAAAACTCTTCTTTTTTCTTGCAAAAGATTCAACATAGCCGCACACAAAAACAAGTGAAATTTTGTGTGTTTTTTTCCCCTGAATCTCAACAATAATGGCAATAAATCTTTGTTAGCTTATCTATAATATGTAAGTGTTCTCTTTGTTTTTTATTTTCTTAGCTCATATAAAGTGCAGAGAAAATAACATACATAGAAAAGAAAACGTTTTCCACTCTGTCTTTGATTTACCAAGATCACATAGAGTACATGGAAAAGAGCATACACAAACTAGAAAAAGTAGAAAACTAGGTATAAAAATAGAAAATTGAAATAGTAACTCTGTAATTTTTTTTTTAAAAGGGTGTATTCCAAGTTTATACCTTCATATCTCACACAAATGGTCATATCTTGGGTAAATGAAAACCTTTTCTAATGAAACGAAAAACATTTCTAATTGAAATCAATGTTCTAGATGTAATCGAATATTTTTCTTAGCCCAAAATGCACAAAAATAATATAACCTTGAAATGAAACAACACAGGTTCAATATCTCGATCAACAATGGGAGACGATCTTCAAACAAGAGTTGATACCATGTTTGACAAAACAGGGTATTCCTAGATATGATGTACACCTTTAGTACCCACTCCCACAACTAGATAAAATATCAATACAATGATGTTTTTACATGGTTGAATTCCTTGAAGAGGGAAACAGTCCACGACCCCAGCCAATGTGGCCACTTGAGGCAATATATTAATGCAAAAGAAAAATAGTTTATAAGAGAGTTTCTCACTATTGATCATCAAAAAATGACCCTCCATGCTTTTTAAATAGATATCATGGACCAATTAGGTGTTAAACCATGGATCAATATAGCTATTAAGAATAAGAAGAATATGAATTGTTAGATTACTCCATGTCTAGAAAATATTGTGACTGTGAGATTACATAATTACAAATGCATACTAATGTATACTAGAAAAACACACTTTTACCTACAGACATATTAGACCAAGTTGAACTTGACTAACTCCTAAGTGTCTAAATATCCTAACAATTATGTCTTAATAAATTCTAAGTTGGAATTTGGTCAACAAAAGATGAAGTGATGGTAGGGATTTATTTAGAAAATTTATTGGCTTAAAGAAAAAACTTAAGAAGAAAATTTAATTTATGTGGTATGTTGATAAATGTACTAAAAATAGTTAAGGTTAATATATAAAAAAAATTAACAAACATTATGAGATTTGATTTAAATACAATAATGATTGTTTTGGAGGGTGATTATATTGAAGGGAAACCATCTAAAAATTGCATTTTGTAGAGGCTTAAAAAAATGTACTTTGACGATGAGAATAATCTGATAGTTGGACCATGGAAGGATGACATCAAAATAGATCTTGAAGTTGACGATGGAGATACTCTTTGTGGACATACCATCATGATTTTGAATTAAAAATGTAATAGAACTCAAACATCAATATATGATAAATATGTAATTTGAAATTGTCAAATTGTTTTTAATTTTATGATCTAAATTTTCATTTTTAATCAATTAGTTCATCAAATTTTTAGTTACTATTTGTTACAACCTTATTGTCCAACATAGGGACATGTGGAGTACCCATTGATTATTCACTGTTGAGACACACACTTCTTCCCTGTATTTCAGTCATTTTTTAGGACGATAACACCCCAATTTTTTGACAGAGCGCGATTGGTCACTAACAAGCCCACTAGCAACCTATGACCGGTCATTGGCTGCACTATTGCCAACCCGCAACCATCCATGTATATTCTATATTTGGTGATTTTCAAGGAGATCAATGATGGATGATTTTAAAGATATAGAAGCATACCATAGCCTCCTCCACCAATATTTATAAAGAAGGAATTCCATGGGAAAGAGTGGGAGGAATCATTTACATGTACATGCTACAAAATTTCCAGAGGATCTGTTGTACATGAAATTTTGGATGCAATTTTGGGAGAAAAAGATCCAAGCATAAGGAAGGTGCGCAAAAGAAAAGTGTGCATAAGAAAGTGCACAAAAGAGAGGGAGCATAAGGATGGATATGATGTAGGAAGGAGATGGCGCACATACAAAAGGATAAATCAAGAGAGTGAGAGAAGGAAGCACAAAGGACAACATTGTGACTTTCCAGAAATAGAAGAACATCAAAAAAGTTGTATAAAGAGAAAAAAGTAGAAGAAGGCGAACAACCAGTTAACTGAAGCTGGCCATGCCATGCATTGTGATGAGATATTTTGGAATAGATAAGAATAGGAATTTAATCCCTAGATTTTGGGTATAAATATGTAATGGGTGGGGTGAAAAGAGAGAGCTAGCGAGATATATATAGAGTGAGAGAGCTAGTGGGCTAGAGAAAATTGGTAGAATTTGTAGAGGTTGAGATTATGCAATAATCACAAATGTAATTAGTTGATATGACGAATAAATACAAAGTTTGAGAGATAATATTGCATCTTATGTTTTTTACTTATTTATGTGCGTTTATGGATAATGTTGTTATATTTTGCAGACTAGATTTAGTATATGGACTGATTATGCTACAATATTCATGAATGGCTGTAATAATCAAGAGCATACATAAGTTAGAATAAGGAACAATGATTAGCGCATCCACCTCCCTTTCCCTTACTTCTTCAAAAATCGGGTTCTTGCAATCCCAATAGATACCTTGGGTAAGAATTCATCTGCGCAAGCAGGTGATGCTGAAAGGGCCAGTGTCTTGAGGGTTTGTTGGTTACAATTGATCTGAACCTTGGGACTTACAACCCATGCACATACCAGTATAATCCAACAAATGGTTCTGTTGCTGGGACTGAGACATTTTGACTAAGGGGATGTTTTGGAGGATGACTAAGAAAGAAATCACACGCTGGTTGGAATGAGAAGAACATGAATTCACGTGACAAGAGAAAAATAACCCTCAGATGAGTGAAAAACAATGGATGAAAAAGTATATGTTCATGGATCTGCATGAAATTTTCTTTGGTGAATTTCCAAAATTTTTGACTGAGTGGCTAGAAAGATTGGTTGAGAAGACATGAAGGTTTAGTGTTGCAGTGCCAAATAATTGGACTCCTAAATTGGTAAAACAACTGAATTTGGTAAGTAACTCAACTACTCGATCAATTGATTTTTTGTTAGATAACGTATTAGGGGGTTACATTACAAAATTTGAAGTAGATTGATTTCAATCATGTAGTGTTGCAGAAATAATTTTTTTCAAAGGTCTGCATGGAAGGTTCTTGAAATCATTAAATACATGGATAACTATGTTGTTATGTGAAAAACACGTGATTATTATGAAGTATGAAGACTAAAGGGGCTTCGTGCACATAGGGGGAGCCAGAGGATGATAGGGGAATCATCTGAGATAAGGAAGCAATGAACAAGGGAGGAAGGGACTGAGGATGCAAGAAGGAAACATACCAGAGGAAGAGTACAATTTTGGAGAGTTGCACAGAGAAAGAAGGTACAATAGGCAAAAGACTGGGCCTAGGAGAGAAGAGAATCACAATGATCTGAAAGAAAGAGAACCTTGCATGCAAGTCCCAATCGTGGAGATACCATATGTAGGAGGAAAATAAGAAGGGTCTCAGTCCAATCCAGTAATAGAGGAGCCAATAAGTCCTACTCATAAAGGATCATATGTTAAATCCACGACCCCATGTGCATCACCACAATCAGAGATAAAATTGAAGACTTGTCAAAAGCTATCATACTTAGTCAAGGAGTACATAGTAGTAGTAGTCAGAATAGTGGGAGTAGTGTGCATAGTCAAAGTCAGAATACGAGTCCACATGTATCAACAAGAGGAGGGACTACACAAGACAACATGACGAGAGTAGATAATACTCTTAGACTTCCTGAATTCAAGGGAGTGGGGTCAAAGGATCTGAAGCAACACTTGTTTGTGTGTGAAACAATTTGGGCTGCTAAAAACATATAAGATGATGCCGTAAAAATTTCCCAGTTAGCAACAAAATTTAGAGGTCGTGTGCTGGTATGGTATATGAAGTTATAGAGCATTACGCCTACATGATAGGCCAGGACCTTGGCAGAGATAAAGTAAGTGCTATTAAAGGAGTTCAAAAATCCAAAGTCAGAGTTGTAGTACATCACTGAGCTAAAAGAGATCAAACAGGTACAAACAAAGTATGTATGGGATTTCGATCAATGCTTTAAGGATAAAATGGGGATATTGATGTTTCAAATTATAGATCAACAACATCAATAGTGGTTTATTGCTGGACTTCTACCACACATTCAAATGCCCCTGATTCAACAGAAGGTTACATCGCAGCCCAAGGCGCTAGAGACTGCAATGAAACTAGAGGCATCGCCGATAGGAGACATGGGAGGAATGGAACAGGTTCATAAAAAGTTGGCTACATTAAAAATCCAGTTGTCTGAGCTTACCAAGGGAAGGGAAATATGAGAAAAAGTTTGGTGTATAAAGTGCAGGATGAAAGGCCATAAAAAGGATGAATGCCCAACATTCACACAACATTTGGGAGATGGAGCATCGAATCCACTACCTGGAGAATGATTCTGCGAGATGTGTAAGAAATGGGGTCATCATCTCACTGAGTGTCCATTACTACAGAAATATTAAAGTACTCCAAAGAATTTGTTTTGCAATTTTTTAAATTCAGTAGGGCATGAAGAGAAGGACTTACATGCATTTGACCTACTAAGAGAGCGCACATTGGATATGTACATGATATAGGAAGAGAATACCGATGCATATGGGAATAATGTGTAGTATAATGGCCATAGAGGTTTTAATCATGGGAACAAATCAAATTTTGACAGAGGCCAAGGTAGAGGGAATTTTGGTAGAGGAGGATGAGGACAGATTATCTTTTATAACTATAATAAACCTGGACACTTGGACTAAGATTACAAGAACCTGTGTACTACGTGCACATATTGCAGAGCACTGGATCATACAATGAAGGACTTCCCCCAAATAGTTGAAAAATGGCAGACCAGAGGAAACCCAAACCAGACTTAACATCATAATCAAAAAGTGTAGATGATATCAATCGAAAGACATAGTGAAGGAATGAAAATCACAGATGTTACACATGGAGGAGCTTAGACAGGTGTTGATATGGAAACTCAAGGAAACCAGACAGAGCACTGGGTAAGGAAGTTAGCAGGGCCTATTCCAACATTCGATCCACATCAGGAAAACAAGACATATCAGAGCGCAATAAAGGAAATACTTGGACCACATGGGGGAGCATCAACATCATCGCTGCCTCATATAGAAGACTCAATGGTACCTAAAAATTCAAGTGTGCAAGCAGGTACACTAAATTTTTTATTAAAGAGTTGTGTGGAAATGATGAAGGATAGAATTGCGCTAAGTATGTTATATAACATGATTGATCACTAAACAAAAGGAAGGGACACCCCTGTCGCACAAATAATGGTAAATCAAGTACTGTGCAGGAAGAGAATCAACAGGGAATTTAGGTTTAATGCACAGATTGGAGAGTGCAATGCGGGTAATGTTATTTTGGACTTAGGATATGATGTGAATGTACTACCTAAGAAAACATGGGATATGGTGGGAGAACCTATGCTAATATGGTCCCTTTTTCAATTGAGGCTCACAAATCAGCATAAGATAGTCCCTATTGGATGACTAATAGGAGTACCTATGAACATAGATGGGGTGTGCAACATGGAAACATTTTAAGTTATTGAGATAGTAGAAAATAGTAAACCATATCCAACCTTAATGGGATTGGAGTGGGTGGTCAATAACCAAGAAATTATTAACTTGAAAAGGAGGGAGATGATCTTCGAGGTTGGGGATCTAAAGTTTACTACAACTTTGGACCCATCAGAAGGGAAGAGATACATAGAGTCAACAAGAGGAAATGACATGGACACCTTATATAATCTGACTGCGTGGATGGAGGATTATGTCGACCCAACAATGGATGGTGCACTAAGTTGGAGAAGTATCAGTTCGTGCACATCATATTTAAAAGTTGGTCTAGAGAATTGGCAACAGAGGATGCATGGAGTGTCAACTGGATGATGTGCACATATAAATCGATCCTTGCTTTAGATTGGCACATAGCTATGTGACCCACCTAGGTATGATGGAATAACTAAGATTGTTATGTTTATAAAATCATTTGAGTTACACGTACCTGAACAACAGAGGATTTTGGCACTGGATGTCGTCTTAAAAGAAACTCTGACTATATGGTGGGATGCACACAGAAAGGGAATTAAGAACTAGGAACAATGCAACAGACTTATGTAGATACGCTTTGGGCACGAGGAAGCATAAAATGTAGATAAATACACAGGAGAGGGTGATATGGTGAGTCACGTAGACATATGTAGAGCTTTATGGTGCTCAGAATCAGAGACATAGTGGATGCACTGATTCATACAGACATTGGAAAAAATCCCAAAGAATTGGTATTTAGAATTAGAGATACACATGGAGACATCAAAATGTGAAGGATTGGTCCAGAGATTCAAAGTCACGTTCACATTTGAACATGAAGCCCCCTCCATGCATGTAGTACTACAAGCCATCTGAACAAAGATCTTCTCAGAGGTATAATCAATGGAAGAAGTACCATTATGCAGTGCACACAAATCCAAGATGAAGGTCCATAAGCTATTGGAATTCTATAATGTCACGAAGGAAGACTATGAGGAAGAAGTGTTAAGAACCAAATATCAATATAGCATAGAAAAACCTCAGAAAAAGTACTCAATGCCTTGAAAAAGAGATAATTTCAGATAATAAGCCTCTTCGAGGGGGCAACCTCCTTTTACCCCACTTAAATGTTCAAGTACAAGATGATTCAAAATGAAAATGTTGCCTTGGTATATATAGGAGACTAGGAGGTATAATTACAACTAATGGCCTAAAGATGACATGAATAAAATAACATTACTAATATAATATGCCCCAATTAAGGGGTAATGAGCCAATATTAGGGATTAACATGCCCCTCCCCTTGAGACAAGTGTTGTCCGCAACGCTTGAATAACTCTGGATGCTTCTGTATAAAAGACTCATCTTCCCAATTGGAATCTTCAGCCAGTAGTTTCCTCCATTTAATGAGATACTCTGAAATGGATCTATTCCTTAGCTGGAGAATTCTTGTGTCAGTGATGGCTTCAGGCTCCAATATGATTTTTCCTTCCTCGTCAATTTCTGGAAATATAGTGTGAACTGGGATCTTGTTGCCTATAACCTTATTTAAGCATGAAACATGGAAAATTGGGTGTACTCATGAAGATGCAGGCAACTCCAATTTGTATGCCATAGTACCAATCTTTTGCAACACCTTATAAGGGCCATAGTACTTTGGTGATAATTTATTATCCTT
>ML800809.1:54176-88786 GCA_009831015.1 Picea engelmannii
TGATTGGGTCCTTGCCATCAAACTTCCTCATATCAATCTTAGGAACGTGGTTGGTCTTCAAACCAAAGTTGGAGTTTCTCCATTCTTGATTCACCTTCCTTGTGTCCTCATCATGAATTTTATGGGATGCATTTTCACTTTCACGTGTCTTCTCTGTTATGAAATTTTTCAATACTTCCATGATCTCCCCTTTTAAACCCTCCATCATCTCTTGTAGTTCATCTTTTGTTACTATCTGCTTTTGTAAATCATTTATGTCCCTACGCATTTCTTCACCTTCATCAAGATTTCAAGTAGGATTGTCTGGAGGCTTATTTGGTGTAGAAGTTCCCTTTTTGGGTGGCATGTTGGCCAAGTATCACTTTTGAACCTTAATTTTGAGGTGGTTTTTCTAGACAATCTTTCTTCTGTTGTATCTCCCAAGTTTCGGCCCTTCTAGGTATGAAACTTTATTTTATGTAGTTCTCTGATATTTATTCTCTTCAATGCGACATGTCTTATCAAAATTGGATGTGCCAAGTGGAATTTACGGTAACTTCCCCACAACTTGCCGATTTTTGGCCTTTCCAGGAGATCTCACTTGTATAGCGTGCCCCGCACAAAATAATTGATATAAAATTATGAAGCTCACACCAGAAATACTACAGACTATCCACGATCCAATGAAACTAGTCCCACTCAATTTTGATACTCTTGGAATAATTTATGATTGTTTTACCTGGAACACCTTCTTGAGACTAGTCAATAGGACTAGTCAGATACCCTATCTTACATAGAGTCTATCTACAAATTTAAGATGAACCAAAATATAAATTTTTTACCAAAGACACCTTACTAATTTCTGTGAATATCCTCCAGAGTTTAGGGTTTGAAACGTTACAAAATTTTTTTTATAGCAAAAATTCCGCAATGACTTAGTTCAGGATGATTCCATAACCCTATCTTGTACAGGTTGTATCTCCAAAATTATAAGACCTCAGGAGCTGAATTTTGAACCCAACGTACCTTGATCTGTCTACTAAGTATCCTCTAAGCCGTTCCTTTGGAAACTTTGTAGAAAAAAAGTTATAGCAAAAATTACAAGGTGTCTTAGATGTAGCAACGAAACCCCAAGACCTTGAGCTCTGATACCATATGTTAAGAACCAAATATCAATATAGCATAGAAAAACCTCAGAAAAAGTACTCAACACCTTGAAAAAGAGATAATTTTAGATAATAAGCCTCTTCTAGGGGGAAACCTCTTTTTACCCCACTTAAATGTTCAAGTACAAGATGATTCAAAATGAAAATGTCTCCTTGGTATATATAGGAGACTAGGAGGTATAATTACAACTAATGGCCTAAAGCCGACATAAATAAAATAACATTATTAATATAATATGCCCCAATTAAGGGGTAATGAGCCAATATTAGGGATTAACAAGAAGATCCTAGGAATGTACATGTACTAGAGACATAAGGAACACACGCAGTAGAAGGGCCAGATCTTGCATCCGCCGCATACACACAATCTATAAAGACAAATAATTCAGCATTGGGACAATGGAGAATCCTAAGTTTACGCAGGTAGGAGACTATTGGAATGGTGAGACAATTGAGAAGGTGGCATACTTATTACAGGAATATCAAGACTTATTTCCAACCACATTCTTAGAGATGAAAGGGATAGCAGGAGATTTAGGCGAGATGAATATTCCAGCAGTGAAACCTGGAGCTAAGCCAATACGACAGAGACCTTACATATTGAATCCGAGGTATAAGGAGAAGGTTAAGAATGAAATAGATAGGATGCTAGATGTAGGAACTGTTGAGCCAATAAAATAATCTAAGTGGATTAGCTCAATGGTGGTGTAGGAGAAGAAGACCCGAGGAATTAGGATCTGCGTGGATCTAAGGAAGATGAATGATGTATTCTTACATGACCCCACATATGAAGTACTGGAGAACATATTCGTTTATAGATGGATTCTCTGGATACCATCGAATAAAAATTGCACAGAAGGATAGACACAAAACCACATTTGCGACAAGATGGGGCACTTATTAGTACACGATGATGCCATTTGGATTGAATAATTCCCCTGTGATATTTTCTAGAGTAGTAGTGGAATCATTCGAGGAGCTCATCCATAAATTTTTCAAAGTTTACTTAGATTATTGGATGATGTTCAGTCTACTACAAGATCATATAGAAGTACTTCATCTCATGTTAAATCGATGCAGACAGTGTCAGATTTCACTGAACTTGAAGAAATGTATCTTTTTCGCACCATTTGGAATTCTACTAGGACATGTAGTATGCAAACAAGGACTACTGGTTGACCCAACCAAGATCATAGTTATTCTGGAGTTAGATCCTCCAACATCAATAAGATAGATAAGGGAAAATTTGGGTCATATAGGTTATTACATGAAGTTTATCAAAGGATATGCATAGATTACAACACTCATGGAAAAGTTACTGAAGAAGGAAGCCAAGTTCCAATGGAATGAGAACTGCCAGAAGGGGTTGGACACGTTGAAACAAAGACTGGTCACCGCACCCATTTTAATCTTTCCATACTGGAACAAGGAGTTCCATGTCCATGTAGATGCATCATCCATTAAATTGGGCGCAATACTATCACAACCAAGAGAAGGGGACATCGATCATCCAATTGAATTTGCAAGTAGGAAGATGTCTATGTCCAAAAAACATTATACCACTACAGAACATGAAGGCTTGGCCATAGTCTATGCACTCTAGAAGTTCAAAAATTACTTACTTGGGTCTCACTTCAAGATGTAAACATATCATTTTGCATTAAAGTACTTAGTCAATAAGCCTGTCTTAGGAGGAAGAATATTTAGATGGATGTTACTATTTCAAGAATATGAATTTGAGGTCATAGTAAAACCAGGAAAGTTGAATGAAGGACTTGATCATCTCTTGAGCATATTGACAGGAGAGGATGCAAAAAATTTAGATGATAGTTTCCCAAATGCGCAATTATTTGTAGTAATAATGGTGGATGATTACTTCGTGGACATAGTGGATTTTATAAATAAAGGTGTGGCCCCCTTTGAAATGATAGTTACGTAGAAAAAATATTTGGTAGTGAAAGAAACAGACTATCAATTGATCACAAAGAAATTATATAAGTTAGGGGTAGATGGAATATTGAGGCGTTGTGTACTGGAACATGAAATTTTGGTTATACTAGAGGAAGCACATGATGGTATTGTTTGAGGACATTACACAGGTAAAGAAACAACCCATAAGATTTTATGCGCAGGGCTTTGGTGGCCTACACTGCACAAAGATGCGAAGGAGTATTGTTATCCCTATGATGTTTGTCAAAGAGTGGGTAAACCATCTAGAAACGATGAAATGAAATTAAATACACAAGTTACATTGCAAGAATTCGATAAGTGGTACATTGAATTTATAGGTCCAATCAACCCACAAGAAAGGATATCAGGAGCAAGATACATCATTACTGCGACAAAGTATTTAACCGGGTGGGCGAAAGAAACACGAGTTACTGATTTCATTGCAGAGACTATTGCACAGTTTCTATTCGACAATGTAGTCACCGGGTTTGGGTGTCTACACATATTATTTAGCGATCAAGGTACACACTTTCTGAACAAAATAATTGCCGCACTAATTGAGGATTTTCATATTCATCATCAAAAGAGTACACCATATCACCCTCAGGCTAATGGCATAGTGGAAGCATTTAATAATATTTTGGAGAATGCTTTAACAAAAATCTGCAATGTTGAAAGAGATGATTGGGACTTATGCATCCCTACAGTACTATGGGAATACATAAATATAAGTAAGAAGTTGACAGGGCAGTCACCTTTCCAGTTGGTCTATGGACATGAAGCAATGATGCCAATGGAGTTCATTTTACCTGGTATACGCATTGCAAAAATCATTGAGCTCTCAGATATAGGTGCAATAGAGGACATATTGGCGTAGTTAATTCAGCTTGAGGAGGACCGGTTTCTTGTAGGATTCCATTAGCAGGTGTAAAAATGTAGAGACAAGGCCTGACACGATCGTCACATTAAATCCAAAAAATTTCAAGTCTATGAAATTTGGTACTACTCTATGAAATCAAGTATTTGAAACACCTAGGGAAGTTTCACATGCACTAGTTAGGCCCCTATATGATACAATAGATAACTGAGATAGGTGCTGCACGATTGGGAAGATTTGATGGACAAGTCCTGGAAGGAATGGTGAATGGAAGTCATATGAAACTCTATAGAGACAGTTGACCATCTGCGCAGTAATCTGGGATGCAAAAAAACCCTTGTATTATAGTAAGTGTACCATAGGAGCAAGAAAAACAAGAAAAACCCAATAAAAAGTAGAAAAAGGAAAGAAAATCAATAAAAAGGTAGTGATAGGAGAAAGAAAAAGAGTGTGTGAAATACCAAGGTATCAGAACTTGCACGACTAAACTGATCATCTCACATGAAGCTGAAAATGTGCTAAGTTCAAAGATAAGATAAAGAAAGGCCCGACTGCGATGAGCAACACACTACTGCGCATATTGGCATGAAAAAAACATTAAACACAGTCAGGTAGGCACGAAAAAGACAACTGGACGATTGGCATGAAGGGTCATAAAAGAACTATATAAGCATTAAATCTGAAAAGCCATCAGAAATCTCAAACAAATCAACAGTATGAAAGGAGGATCATAAGAAGGATTTGGAAATTAAGGAACATTTAGTTACCCACTTAACAACTTCAATGCCAGATTGAACAAGATAGTTAAAACGAGATATGAGAATCCTACTCGGCATGAAGAAAAAAAAACCGGGAGGGAGGGAAAATATTTTTCATTGTTGCATGCAAAGAATGACCGAATAGATTTGAGTTCCTCAATCCAAGTTACAATGACCCTCACTGCCACAACTATTTCATTCACAAGTCCATCATACAGAGAAAATGGCACCATCGAGAGTAGGAGGAACATTCGTAGTAGTAAATAAACAATCAAAGAAACCAGTAGATGAGGAGGTAGAAGAGGTTGCCAGACCTTCGGCCCTGACAGCACCTGAAATTTTCCATAGAGATTAATTTCCCCCGCGGAAGAACGACGTGCCCTCGGTTACAGTACAACAGATGATAAATATCCATTACCCATAACACCAGTCCTGAAGGGTATCAATCAAGATAAGGACATGCTCGAAAAGGCTGCCAACTTGAAATTTATGGACCACAATATCACTAACACGCAAAAATTCCCTGAGTTGGCCAAGGATGAATATTTATGCACAAAGACTGACCCCGATATAGGAAAAAATCAGGTGGAAGCACAAGAATGGGCTTTGGGCTTGGAGAAAGACGGGATACTCAAGTTGTTCGAAATTACACATTTCAGATGAAGTAACAAAATCAATGCATGTGTCAAGGTATTTCTTAGTTGTGTCCATGGGGATATGCTTTGGCTAGATCCCCATGTTTCAATTGATACAACACTAATTACGCACATCACAGGGTTGAGCAAGGTAAGTGAAGACTCATCATTACTATTCCTCAAAATGGGAGAGCGAGCCCTCTCTGAGTCCATAAAAGACAAGTATGACACATTTAGAGGAAAACAAGGTTTGGATGTGAAGAGCATCAATTACCAAGAGGTCAGGTTCACGACACAGGTTTTGGCCTGCAAACTACTGCGTAAATGTTGAAAGGATGAGGTACCAACAACAATCATCTCAGCGGTAGAGATATGCAAGGAAGGCATGCATATAAACTTGGAAACCTTTTTTGTTAACCAATTTTTTCAGGACTACACAGAGGCCCAGGAGAAGGGCGTGTAATTTCACTATGCGTGGCTACTTATTCTTATTGCACTAGTTGGGTGGTTGGGGCCCGCATTTTACTAGCACATGCATGGTTTAATTTGCAACCATTTTTCTACTAGATATGCCAACTTGTGGCACTCCACCATCAAGAGACGACAAACTGACACCAACACCACTTTTTACACATACTTGCAGTTCATCACAAAGGTGATATAAAATACATGGCGCATTCTAGAGGAAGCAATCACTGCCTACAGAGACGTCACACACTTCATAGCGGGCATGCACCATCTATATGTGCAAGCCAAAAAGGATCCTACACAATAGGAGTTGCCAACCACTTATCGGTTGACAATGGAAGAGGTGCACTCCATAATTAGTGAATGGGAGGATGAATGGAAGAATCTATTCGACAAGCGAGGTTCCTCACAAGAGGATTAAGACCAAGGGAAAAGAAAGGAAGGGGAAGAGGATTAGAAAAATGGTGCAGACAAGAACTATGGCCTATAGAAGGTCCCTGAAGTGGGCCTCAAAAGAAAATATCAGGAGCCTGAATAGATAGGAGGGGCACTAGAAAAGACATGAGAGGCGGGAAAGAAAGATAAAGCACAACACCAGGCCCCATTTTGTATTTTGATCGATGATGATATGAATTGTATTGGGTACCTGATCCGCGATTCCACCAAGGAAATTTGGGAAGAATCTGCAACAAAGCATGAATACCACTAGAAGAAGGTTCAGGATCAATTGGAACTCCTTCAACAACTCTTAGAAACAACATGCATTGTGAAATACCACAAGATAGGGGACGAACCATCCACATAACCAAGGACAATAGAGGCCAGTTCCCATACATCCCTAATCCAACACATAGGGGAGCATAGAACTATATAGCTTGAGGCAGCTTCATTGGAGTTTCCAGCGGGTGAATTGAATGAAAAAAATGTGGCATTGGGCCAACTTAGTATCGTTGTCTCCATACTACCCATACAAAGGGTACATGAACTATAGGCACAATTGGTACACAAGATAAAGCATATAGGCAACATCGCACATCGAGACTTGGCCAAAATGAGGGACGAAAGTGCTCAGGTACAGATGAAGTATGATACAACCCTACACCAAAAGAAGGAGCTTGAAGGCATAATGGAGGAAATTATGTAGACAAAAGAGGGTGCATAGGAGAGGGTAATTAAAGCACAAAAGGAGAAGGATGATGCAGATGCTATGGTACAAAAGATGCAATCCGTTGTCCAACAATTATTCAAACAAGTACCATAAGCTCCCCTGGTCGTAGAGGCCACTATGGAGGAACAATTATTGAAAATTAGTGAAGTTATGAAGCAATTTAGAGAGAAGATCCATGATCTACAACTGCAGAGCACATCCGACATGCCACCTGTGGTGTGTGAGGGTATACTGAGGATGACAACAATAACAATTGAAAAGATTAATAAATTTGAAGATGAATGTGCACAAATTTTTGAAGAAAGTGCCAAAGTGTGGGAAGAACTCATGGGAGACCTAGAGATGAAGGCCATAGAGGAAAAAATGCAAGCAACACAAGAAAATGCCAGTGAGGTGGCACAAAAGGTGACCACATTGCCACCGATCGAACAAATGGCAGCCATTTTGGCTCAAAAATAGGCATGTGTTGAAGTAGAGAGACTTAGTAGCCAACATAAGGTCCTCCAGTAGAGACTTGGACCCAGACAAGAAGAAGCGGTTAGGATTATTGGAAAATTGACCAATGTATAGGGGAATGTCAAACAAGCCGTGACTGACACAAAGAACAAACTTCAAGACTTGACTGTGCAAGCCATGGAGGATATCACAACAAAAGAGGCTGCCATGGTTATAGAGGTGGAAGCGGCTAAGGATGCCATGCAAGAGTTCATTATATAGTGGAGGAACATGAAACAAGCCTGAGTGGCTTGGGATGAGCCATATGTGAGTGTTGGGGGCCTATTGGACAGGCAATTTTTGATGTAATTTTGGGAGAAAAAGACCCAAGGATAAGGACATTGCACAAGAGAAAGTGCGCATGATAAAATGTGCAGAATAAAGGGCACAAAAGGATGGATATTGCACAAGATGGAGATAGTGCACAGACACAAGGATAAAGAAAGTAAGCAAGAGAAGGAAGCGCAAAGGGAGACAATGTGACTTTCTAGAAATAGAAGAACACCATAAAATTTGTATAAAGAGCGAAAAGTAGAAAAATGCGAACAACCAATTAACTGAAGTTGGCTATGCCATGCATTATAATGGGCTATTTTGGGATAGATAAGAATAGGAATTTAAGCCCTAGATTTTGGGTATAAATATGTAATGGGTGGGGTGAAAAGAGAGAGGTAGCGAGAGAGCTAGTGGGATAGAGAAAATTGATAGAATCTGTAGAGGTTCAGATTATGCAAGAATCATGAATGTAATCAATTGATACGATGAATAAAGACAATTTTTGAGAGATAATATTGCATCATATGTTCTTTACTTGTTTATGTGCGTTTATGGATGATGTTGTTATATGTCGTAGACTAGATTTAGTATATGGACCGATTATGCTGCTATATTAATGAATGGTTGTAATAATCAAGAGAATACACAAGTTAGAATAAGGAGCAATGATTAGCGCATCCACCTCCCTTTCCCTTACTACTGCAAAAACCTGGTTCTTGCAGTCCCAATATATACCTCGGGTGAGACTTCATCTGCACAAGTAGGTGATGCTGAAAGGGCTGGTGTCTTGAGGGTTTGTTGGTCACAGTTGAACTGACCCTTGGGTCTTACAACCCATGCACACATTAGTATAATCCAACATGATCTCTTATACATAGATCAAATATCACATCAGGTTAGCCTTGCTTGTGTGAGGGCTAAGGAGGAGCTAGAGCAAGGGCCAAAGGAGCACTTCTTTCATGACTCAAAGTATGCTCACATGATTTTTGTACTATTCCCCATTGATTATTATAGTTCAACATGGTTTTCCCCTTTCAATGCCTGTGCATTCAATGATTGATGCTAGCTTGTGAAATATCTAGTCTTTCCTTGAGTATGTTAGACTAGATTTGATCTAGACTTGCATTCCTTAAAGCTTGAATAGGTTTGAGAAAGGTGTGTTTTTTTCTCTTTTTGTGCAGGTAGTATGTTGTAGGAGCTATAACTAGATATTTGGAGCTGCATCGACCATGATCGCATGAGGAAAACATTGAGAAATAAGGTATGACTTTCATCCCACTACACTAGCATAATTAGGACTATTATGGTAGATATAGGGAGAAATTTGTTGTGGTATATCTCGTTGTGTATCTTGGATCAAGGGAACATACAAAGGATGCATTTCTTATCCATAGGTGATATTTATCGACAACATAACTGACAACTGCACTAGGGAAGGATATTTGATTATTCCTTAGTTTTGGATTACCCTTTTCTCTTTTACCTCCGAGACTTGTTATGTAGCCTATTTTCTTTCTCATCACTCACTGAGAGAGCATATCTCTCATATTTTTCATACCTAGGTCAGATCCAGGCCCTTTTCCCCCAAAAATTAGATGGTTGTGACTGACTAGTTCACACTAGAGAAACCAATCGTTAGTTGCATACCTACTAGCCCACAGTTGTCTGCAGATAGTCGCTAGTTGCATACCTATTGGGTTGTGACTATCCCCATAGGTGATTGTTTTTCATTTTTTTTTTCTTTATCATATATGGACTTTACCTCGTCTTGTAATCCTATTAGGGGTATGATAGTCTAGATCTGCTCTTTTTTTGAGCATCTTCTTTTCTCTTTGTGATTGAAGTGAATTTGAGGTGTTTTGATCATTTTGGTTGGGTTTTCTTGTGTTCCATGCTATATTCCTAGTGAGTGGTGATACGAGTAACATTCCCAACTGATCATTTTAGGTCTATTAGTGTGTTCTTGTTCCTTTTGCATCCAATTTGTGTGTATTTAAAGGTGTGCCATTACTAGATATTTTTTCCAAGTTTTGGGTTTTTGATCTATAAAGACATTGGAGTGTGCTTGGGTGCATCACTACCGGTATCAAATAACTCTTTTATTTCTATTTGTTGGTCTGATATGCATGTTCATTTTCTTAGATTTAAGAAAATTTCATTTCAAAAAGATAAAAAGACAAAAAATTTGATAGGGTAAATATTTTGAGTGCTTTTAAAAGAGATTGCATTGGTTTGTTTAGTGTTTTAAGGATCTTGTTTATTTTGTCTTCCATGGTGTTGAGCACTCAACAAATCCTGTTAATGTTTTAGAAAAATAAATCCCCCCCCATTAAATTTTGAAATTGCCACCTTTTACCTTCTCACTGGATCCCATTTTTCTTAATTTGAAGGGGCGGTTCCATGGTCAAACAACTTATTTACTTTTTTTGGTTATTTTAGTCTTTTCGTTATTTTCAGTTTTGAGTGATTTAATGTTTTATTCTTTTTGTTTATCCTTAATGGGGTGATAACCTAATTTAATATTGAATTCCATCCTATGGCCCGTATTCACCGAGAACTTGAAATTCCAAAAGAATGGAGAAACCCTAAAGTTAATCTTGAAAAATCTATTATTTAGCACTTAAATTAACGATGTAATTATTCTTTGTATCCATCACCAGTTCAAGGTAGAACCAAAGAAATATAATATATTTTTTTTGTGTTTCCTTTAATTTCATTTAAATATGTCATAACCTACTTCTAAATATGGTTTAAATTCATGATTTGGCAGGTGCAATGCTACAAAAATAATGCTGGCCAAGTGTACAACTAACACAACCTCAAAAGATGATTGCCAATGTTCTAGTTTCTCAGTGGTATGATGGTTTGATCAGGTTTTTCATTATAATGTTCAATATATAGGTAGTGGTCTAGTTACCCAATGGATCAGTTGTTGAAATATCCCAGTGGCACAGTGGTTGAAATATTTTGGTGGCTCGATCGATTTATTCATTATAATCCACAACAATAACCCAATCACCTGATCTCCCAGTGGTTCAATGTCCTAGTGGTCCAACCAAGTTTTACTTGATATAGTACAATAAGCAACCTATCACTTGGTTTCTTACTGAACCAATGGTATGGTGGTTCTCAAGTTCTACATGATAAAACACAATCAATAGCGGGGATCCAGTTGCTCGATGGTTTGGTGTCCCAGTGATCCAGTTAATGGGAAGAATTATGATAATGGTATCACTGGACCGATCATCACCAGAAGGTTCTTTATATGTGTTTGAAGTAACTGTCCAATTTCCTAGTTCCTGGTTATCAGAATTATGGGTTTCCTACCTTATTTTTGAAATATTTAAATGTTATTTCCTTTGTTGTATAGGTGTTAAATAACAAAGGAGATTTTTTTTTTCTATTATATCATTGAAGATTATTTCATTGATATCGTGAGATGGTATGGTATCATGGGCACATTGAGTGGACCGATATGTAGAAGAGATGATTGCGACACCAACAAGATCACATGCATTCATGGTATGATTGTGAAAACATGTCATTAATTTGATCAAGGGTGTGTGGTCATCCTCTGAGGTTAGCCACTAAATCATAGAGATGGGGCACTTCATCTCCATATGAATAAAAGGAAAGGAGATGGTAAGAATATAGGGCACGATGTTTAGATTGATCATAAACAAATCAAAATAATACACGATTGCAGGGGCCGATTAGCCTGAGATCACCGATGAATTATGCCATAAGATCATAGTTTCAGATGAAATTAAATTGCAATATTAGTGCTTAAAAATAAAAGATATTGAAATTTTATTGTAGGCCAACATTTGAGTTCACAATTGTGCTCTAAAAGTGGACCTCGTCACATATAAAATAAACATGAATTGCCCAAGCATTGAGGGATAGAAAAAGAAAATCCCATGCTATCATGGAGTTTAATCTTTGAAGTTCATCATTGTTGAAGAGTTGGATTGCTACACGCAGAAGCCTATGCTATCCTATTGGATTGGCACTGAATATGACAATAAAGAAGCTTATGCTATCATGGTTTGAAGGGATGACAATACAATGTTTGTAGCGTGTTCAATTAAATCATATTAGTTGTAATTTCTTGTGATGTAACTTATTATGTTCTTTGCTATAATTTATTTCTGTTTAGATTAAAGATCTGTAATTCATTTTTTTATTGTAACATTCCCCCAACCTAGTTGAGGTCCATTAAATGTGGAAATACTGATAAATAAAAATTATTATGCTTGTTGGTTGTGGAGCTTGATTATCTACTTGTTTCATAGGTCTTTGTTTTCAGCCGTGTTTATACCCCATGAATACTGTACACCCTGGAATAATGTACACCTCTCCACGTAGGGGGGTCCGGGGGCAAGCAAACCCCCAAAGGAAAAATTTCCTTGTAAATGTATATTGTAATTTCATAGTAAATCTTGATCGTTCATTATAAGGTCACAAATATGAAGGTAGAAGTTATGTTATGGTTTTTTTTCCTAGAAGGAAACCCTCTTTTATGAGGGAAATGTATTGTGGCTATGCATCATGGAGAATATTGTATTCCGAGAGAGGATATGTGAGAGAAAGAAGTGGAAGTTACAACGAGTGTACTGTAGGTTGTATCCCTTCATTTGCTGGATAATAAAAAAGAAATACTTGGCAATTTCTTTGGTGGACATAACCCACACTAGGTGAACCACGTATATATGTGTCTCTATTGTATTGTGTATATTTTATGTTTATTTCCTCATTTTTTAAATTTTATTTCTCCACGATCCTATTTATCTAACAATTGGTATCAGAGCAAAAGGTAACTCACATGAAAAGAGGGTTCCTGGTTCGAGTGAGAGTAATGGTGGAAGATGGTAAGTTTAGGGTTGAGAAATTTAATAGCCAAAACTACCAATTATGAATTATGCAGATGGAAGATTATTTATATTAGAAGGATCTATTCCTACCATTGGGTGGAATAGTAAAGAAGCTAACGACCATGAGGGACGAAGAATGGGAGGTTATTGACATAAAGTCACTAGGAATGATATGACTAAGCCTTGCAACGTCAATGGCTTTCAATATTTCGAAAGAAAAGAAAATGAAGGAGCTGATGGACACATTGGATAAACTATTTGAAAAACCCTCAATGTCCAATAAGGTATTTCTAATGAAGATATTGTTTAATATGAAGATGTCAGAAGGTGGTTCTATTGTAGATCATTTAAATGAATTTAATATGGTTACTAATCAACTAAGTTATGTAAAAGTGGACTTTGATGATGCATTCGGGGATCTTCTAATTTTGTGCTCAATTCCAGAAAGATGGAAGGACTTGGTCATGGCTGTAAGTAACTCTGTCTTTGGTTCAAACTATTTAAAATTTTATTATTTTGTTGGTGTTATCCTTAGCGAGGAAATGCGATGGAAAAGCACAAGTGAGACATTAGGTAATGCGTTAAACATGGAGAATAGGGGAAGACAAAAGGATAGAGGAAAGGGCTCAGGGAACCACATGAATTCTATGAAGGGAAGATCCAAATCTAGACTGGGAAAGATAGAGCGCTGGAATTGTGGGAAGAAAGGATATATGAAGAAAGACTGTAGATATACAAAGAAACAAAGAGATGGACAACAAGAAAAAAATTAGGAAGCAAGTGTAACATGTGATGTGTTACACGATTCTTTAATTCTTTCTGTAGATAATATTTCTGAGTCTTGGGTAGTAGATTCAGGGGATTCATTCCACACCACACCCCATAGGAAACATTTTCTAGATTATATTCAAGGTGATTTTGGATAGGTTCATTTGGGTGATGATGCACCATGTAAATTTGTTGGAATGGAAAAGGTAAAAATAAAGTAAAGGAATGGAAACCAATGGTTGTTGAAAGAGGTACAACATGTTCCATATATAAGGAAAAATCTAATTTCAACGGGGTAGTTGGCAAGTGAAGGTTGCATATCTATATTTACAGATAAGGCATGAAAGGTCACCAAAGGATCACTGATGATAGAAAAAGGAGAGAAGGTAGGTACATTGTATTTATGTATTGGTAATACTGATTCTTATATCTGTTTAACTTCTACATGAGTGGATACAACATTGTGGCATCATAGGATTGAACACATGAGTGAGAAGGGGATGCATATACTTCACAAGAGAAATTTGTTTCCAGATCTTAAAAAAATTTATTTGGATTTATGTGAGCATTGTGTTTATGAAAAACATAAGAGAGTCATATTTCTTATAGTCGGAAAATAAAAGAAGAGTGAAAGGTTAGAGATTTTTCATATAGATGTATGGGGACCAACTCAAGTATTATATATTAGTGGATTTCATTATTATGTTACTTTTATTGATAATGCAACTATAAAAACTTGGGTTTATTGCATTCGACAAAAATATGATGCTTTTGATACTTGTAATGAATGGAAAGCTTTGGTTGAGAATGAGACAGGAAAAAGGTTGAAGTGTCTCAGATCAGACAATCGAGGTGAATATTGCAACAAGGAGTTTGATGATAACTGTTCATACCATGGGATTCGTAGAGAGAAGAGAATTCCAGGAACACGACAAGAAAATGGTGTGTCGGAAAGGATGAACATGACAATCATGGAGTGTGCAAGGAGTATGAGATTACATGCTGGTTTTCCCTTACAGTTCTGGGTAGATGCTGTAGATACTGTTGTTTACTTAATAAATAGAGGACCTTCAAGCTCTTTGGATGGTGGAATTCCAGAGGAGGCATGGAAAGGTAAAAAGGTAAATTATTCCTTTTTGAATACTTTCAGTTCTGAAGCATTTGTCCATATTGATAAAGAAAATAGAACAAAGATTGAGGCAAAATCCAAGAAGTGTACCTTTATTGGATACAATGTTAATGATTTTGGTTATCGCTTATGGGATTATGAAAATCACAAAATCATTAGGATTAGAGATGTCATATTCAATGAGAAGGTCATGTACAAAGATCAATTGGAAGTATAGAAACAGGAAAAAGAAAAACCAGAATACACAATGCTTGATGAGATCACTGAAAAAGAAATTCCAAAGGTACCAGAAAATCAAAATGTACAACAATAGGAGCAACATGTACCTCAAAATATTGCAAGTATTGTTAGAATATATACCAGGTTAAGTAGACCCCTTGAACGATACTCTCCTTGATTGTATTATTTATTGTTTACTGATTCTGGTGAACCAAAATTTTATGAAGAGGCAATGGAGGTAGACACTAAAAAGAAGTGGGAGCAATGCATGAAAGAGGAAATGGATTCCCTGGTAAATAACCAGACTTGGAATTTGGTTCAGTTTCCTGCAGTAAAAATAGTATTCTAGAATAAATGGGTTTACAAGTTGAAGGAAGAAGATGGAGGCAAAAAGTGGTACAAGACTAGACTTGTTGTAAAGGGGTTTGCACAAAATAAAGGTATAAATTTTGATGGAATATTTTCTCCTATTATTAAAATGAATTCAATTAGGACTATTTCAAGTCTTGTGGTAGTATAATATTTACATATATAACAGTTAGAAGTAAAAACATCTTTTCTCCATGGGGATTTGGAGGAAGAGATTTATATGCAGTAACCATAGGGGTATGAGGTCAAAGGGAAGGAAAATTTGGTATACAGGTTGAAGAAGATCTTTTATGGCCTAAAGCAAGATCCAAGGCAGTGGTATTTGAATTTTTACAGGTTTATGGCAGAGCAAGGTTATAGTAGATGTCATTATGATGATTGTGTTTATTTTGAAAAGCTATAAAATGGAAGCTATACTATCTTGCTATTGTATGTAGATGACATGCTTGTTGCAGGGTTGCATATGCAGGATATAAATGTGCTCAAGAAGAAATTAGCTAATTCATTTGCGATAGATGATTTTGGTGTTGCAAAGAAAATCCTTTGTATGAGAATAACAAGAGATAGCAAAAATCATAATTTGACATTGTCTCAGGGTGAGTACATAGAGAAGGTGTTGGAGAGGTTTAGAGTGCAGAATGAAAAACCAATTAGTACACGTTTTCCCATCCATTTCAAATTAACCAAATAAATGTATCCCAAGACACAGGAGGAGACATAATACATGTTCAGGGTCCCTTATTCATCAACAATTGGCAACTTGATGTATGCGATGGTTTTCACAAGACCAAATATTGCACATGCAGTGGGAGTTGCGAGTAGGTATATGAAAAATCCAAGTAAAGAACATTGGGAGACAGTAAAGTGGATTCTCAGGTATGTGAAAGGTACTGCTACTCATGCATTATGTTTTGGAGGTTTAGACACTGTTCTACATGGAGATGTTGATTCATATATGGCAGGTTATAAAGATAGCAAGAGGAGCACCACAGGGTATGTTTTTACTGTAGGTCGAACACCAGTAAGTTGGATTTCGAAACTGCAAAAGGTTGTTGCACTTTCAACAACAAAGGCAGAGTATGTTTCTGCTACAGAGGCTAGTAAAGAGATGATTTGGTTACAGAGGTTTATGGAGGAATTGGGAAAGAACCAAGAGAATAGCAGGTTGTACTGTGACAACAAGAGTGCCATTCATCTTGCAAAGGAATCAACCTTCCATTCAAATACTAAGCATATACAACTTAGGTACCATTTCATAGGATCCATATTGGAAGATGGACATTTGAAGTTGAAAAAGATACACACTAGCCATAATCCTGTAGACATGTTAACAAAGGAAGTAACCGGGGAGAAACTAAGTTCTTGCTCAGTTTCAATTGGTCTTCAAGCATGAAGGTGAAGATGAGAAATTTTCTAGGTCCAAGGTGGACTATAGTCCAGCAGGTACAACAATAGTGGATTTGTTGTGATCAGTCTCCAAGTGGGATATTGTTGGTTGTGGAGCCTGATTATCTTCATGTTTCATAGGTCTTTGTTTTCAGTTGTGTTTATACCCCATGAATACTGTACACCTCAGAATATTGTACACCTTGTAAGATTGTACACTTAAGAATACTATACACCCCTCCATGTAGGGGGGCTTTCCCCCCTTATGGGTTTTAGGGGGCTCATCCCCCTGACTAGGGGGGTTCGGGGGAGAATCCTTGGAAGGAAAAATTGCCTTGTAAACGTGTATTGTAATTTGATAGTAAATCTGGACCGTTTATTATAAGGTCATAGATCTGACAGTAGAAGTTATGTTAGGTTTTTTTTCCCTAGAAGGAAACCCTCTTTTATGAGGGAAATTTATTGCGGCTATGCATCATGATGCATATTGTATTATGAGAGAGGATATTGTGAGATAAAGAAGATGAAGTTACAACGGGTGTGCTATAGGTTGTATCCCTTCATTTGCTGGATAATAAGAATAAAGGAATTGACAATTTCTCTGGTGGACGTAGCCCACACTAGGTGAACCACGTATATCTGTGTCTCTATTTTATTGTGTATCTTTTGTGTTTTATTTTCACATTTGTTTTATTTTATTGCTCCACAATCTTGTTTATCTAACACCGCTAACTAATTTCCTTTAGCTTACCAGCTACAAATTACACATAGATTTAACTATTGTCTGATACCATTAGTTAAATGCATCTACAACAACCCAAAATTGACATAAATTTATATTAAACAACTCAACACAACAACATATAAATCGTACTCAATTACAGAGTGAATGCATAACAACTAAAAGCATAATGCAACATAGAAACAAGATAAAACACTTATCTTTAAAACAATTGTGCAACCACCTACTTGGGATGGAAGTTTCACCCACTCATATACTTACTATTTCAAATATCAATAAAAAGTGAACCTCAAGCCATGTCTAGAAGCCCACAAAAGAGAGTGGTCTTTCACTGTCCACTCACAAATCAGAAAATCCCACTACCCATTGGCATTCTCCTACAACTATCTCGATTTTTCACTAGCTCTCTTCCTCTTGACCCACCCAAGCCAAGGCATGTACCCATTCACTAACCTCAGTCCATTAGGAATCCCATTCATTTATCAAGGTTTCTATGACATAGGTAATTGAGAATCTCACTATTGGGAAACTTAAGGGATCTCATTGCTAGGAAAAATACCAGGAAATAGAAAAAATCATTTGCTATTACAATGAAAATCACACATGAGTTCACTCTTCATACCTGACATCCTAGATATTCAGTCTTCTACTCCATAATTCACCCTCCATGGTTTCTCTAGCTCCAAAGCTCTTCTTTCCTGTTCTCTGCTTATTGTTCATGCACAACATGACCCTTTAAAAACTACTGTAACTTCCCATATGAATTTCCTCTCTTTGGATTACTTGCTTGACTTACACTCTTCCCCAAACTAATTGTACTCAGTCCCATGATCCTAATAACTATGGGACATGACTTCTCACATCCATCCTCTTACATGAATTCAATGATTGGGTTCTTCCACACTCAATAGAAAATATAATTTAATACATAATCATAATTAAATTCAAGAATGTGAGTTAGGATTAATATCCATGAATAATTTCCCCCTTGGACCCCTCTTAGACACTCCTAGACAATACCTTAGACCCTCCCCTCTCTTGTGGATTAATCATCCCCCATCTATGTCTGTGTCCCCCAACAACTAACATCACATTTTATTTATTCAAATTCAGAAATACAATTCTGATATACATCACTTGGTTTTGGCTGCATTTCATAACTACATATGCATTAATTAAACCGAGGATTATAACAAGGATATTAAATTCCCCATCCAATACAATTATGCACCCTCATTGGTGCACAACACCATGCTGAAATACATATACAAATTTACATCATAAGACTTAGAAAAATAAGAATTTTGCAATTTTTATAATCCAACAACAGTTTCAACCATATTCTCTCATTCTTCTCAACCTATTGACCCAATCAATGCACCCCTTTCACTGCCCTTAGTCCATTGGGTTGCACCATTCTTTTATCAAGGATATTAGTGCAGCTGACCAAGAATTATGAGATGTGGTTTCAGAACTCTAGCTGCCCCAAAATGAAGTCTTTCATTTTTAGCTTCTATTTCTTTCAAAATTGACAAAACATTATGGGTATTCCTCCCACATAGTTTCTTCATGCTCCCATGTTTCATCTTCAGGACCGTAGCAGGTCCATTGGACCTTTACCGGGTCAATTTTTTTTGTTATCGAGAACTTTGAATTTCCATTCTAGGATGCGTACTGGTTCCACCCATAAATCCCCTTCGTGTTCCACCTGGATCACAGTCCAATAAATTATGTGGTTAGGGTCAGACACATATTTATTTAACAATGACACATGAAATAAATTATGCACTCTCATGGATTAGAGAATGCTAACATATATGCAATTGAACCTATTTTCTATAATATTTCAAAAGGTCCACAATATCTTGCTGCCAACTTTGGGTAGCTTCCAAATCTTCGTGAACTTCTCTTCCATTTCACTTTTAAAAATACATGTTCGCCCACTTTAAAATATATGAAAACTATTTTATTGTTTGCATAAATTTTCTACCCATCCTGGGCAGCCTTTGAATTCCGCCAGATGTTTTTCATCTACTCTTCCATTTCATTCAATAAATCTAGCCCAATAACTATTCTGTTTGTTGGGTTATCCAAAATCAATGGTGTGTTACACTTCCTTCCATACAATGCTTCAAATATGCTCATTTTTAATGAGGCTTGATACCAATTATTGTAAGTGAATTCCACTAAGTGGAGATAATCTTCCCACTTTAATGGCTGGTTCATCACATACATTTTGAGCATGTCCTCAATTATTCTATTATTCCTCTCTATTTTCCCATCTGAATCTGGGTGATATGTCGTACTGAGATTTAAATTTTTCCCAAATCCTTTGAGCAAACCTTTCCAGAAATTTGATGTAAACTTGGGATATCTATCATAAACTATTTCCTTAGGCCCCCCATGTAGCTTGACAAATTCTTTCATGTATATTTCTGCAATATTTTCTGCCTTGTGTGTAGTCTTCACTAGAATAAAATGTGTATCCTTAGTCAATTTGTCCACCACTACCATGACAAAATCATGGCGCTTCACTATTTCAAGAAGCTTAGTAATAAAATACGTTGTAACTACTTCCCACTTCCATTATGGAATGAACAATGGTTGTAATAACCATGCTGGATGTCTATGATGGTTCTTCACCTTCTAGCACTCTAGACATCTGACCATGTAATTATCCACTTCTTTCTTCATTCCGGGCCAAAAGTATTGACTCCTCACAACTGCAATTGACTTCTTATATATTGGGTGCCCAACATATGACACATTGTGAATTTCCCCTCATCACTATATTTTTTTATCTCACTATAATTTGGCACATATACCTTGCATTTGTACATGAGAATTCCATCTTCATGTGGCTCATAATATTAAAATTTTTGTTGTAAATTTCCTTGCTGTAATGTTTCTTTTATTTCCAGATAGTGCTGATTTGAGTTTGCTGCTTCGACAATTTTATATTTTACATTATTCATATAAATTCCAATGGATGCAATATGTATCTCATGCTCTCTCCTACTAAGTGCATCAACCACTTGATTCTCTTTTCCATTGATGTGTTTAATTTCAAAGTCATATTCACTAAGGAATTCCAACCATATATTTTGTTTGGAATTTAATGTGGGATATCCAAAAAAAAAGTTTCAAGTGGTCTATTCTTAACTCAAATTTCCTCCCCACGAGGTAATGTCTCCACATTTTTAGTGCATGAATAATGAATGCTAATTCCAAGTCATGTGTAGCATAATTTTTCTCATTCTCTTTTAATTTTCGAGACTCATAGCATACCACATGATCCTTTTGTGTGAGGACTCCACCAAGCCCTTACTTGAACGCATCCATGCAAACAACAAAGTATTCATTTAGATATGAAATCTTTAATATTGGTGCACTTGTTAAAATGTCTTTCAATTGTTGAAATCCTTCTTCACATTTGGGAGTCCATTCAATTTTCACTCCCTTCTTTTGCAAATAGGTAATTTGGGTTGCAATCTTTGAAAATCCTTTTATGAATATTTGGTAATAACCAATAAGACCCATGAATGATCTGACCTCTTCCACATTTCTCAGAGTTTACCATCCTCTAATGTCCTCTATATTCTTGGGATCAACTGCTATCCCATCTGCTGAAATTATATGACTCAAGTAATGGATCTTCTTTTGATAGAAGATGCACTTAATTATCTTGGCATACAATTTATCCTCTCTTAAAACTTTTAGCACCATTCTCAATTGTTTCTCATGTTCTTCTTCTATCTTTGAGTAAATGAGTACATCTAGGGACACAATAATTTTTTTTTCCAGGTATTCATTGAACACTCCATTTATTAGGTGTTGTCCCTTGACCAAGTTTTGAGGAAACATTAGTTGTGTTTGACCACTTTTGGGACTTCGACAAGCTGGTTGAAGATGGAGTGCGCAGGCGGAGCTGAGATCGCGGGATCTCACTCATCTTGCGGGCTTGTGGACCCATCAAAGGGTTTTAGGGTTTATGTAACGGGTTATGGGATGTCGGCCCATGGGTTTACCCATGTTTAGGCCTTTTTGTAAAAGTATATATAGGAAGGAATGTAATGTAGAAAGTACAAGTTACTGTTTTGGCTATGTACAAAGCGTTTTGAGTAGCTATGTGCTAAGTAGAAGCTTAGTGAAAGCGATGTAATAAGAAAATCAATAAGGATTGATAGGCTATGTGCATAATATGTTGGCTTAATGCAACAAGTTGAAATTTTCTTTGTGCAGATAGATTGTGTAAAGTAAGGCTCCGTGCTAGTAAGGAGTTGGCTCTGTGCCTTGACCTGATTTTGGGAAGGAGGATCTGGCGCACTGCGTGCAGATATCCTGTCCTCTGCGGAGTTTGGATATGTGGATTTGTGCATAGGAGAAGATGAATGTAAGAAGATTGAAGACTAATAAAGAAGAAGAAGAGGTTAGTGGACGTATCCCCACACTGGGGTGAACCATGTATATCCTGTGTATTGATGTGATTTGTGCAATGTTGTTTATGTGTTCATCTTCTTAGTGCTGTTGTTATAATGTATAATGAATGGATATGATGTTGTTTCTTAGTGCTTAAAGATGAATGAATGCTAGATCTGATCTAATTCTATTTGATAAGTGAATTAAAGTACTTGATCTTTATGGTTACTGCGCTGATCTGTAATAAGGTTTTTATATGCGATGTGAATGAGATTCAAGAACTAATGCTTAATGTTGTCTAAGTGCTCTGTTAAGTATTGTAATCACAGATCTGTGTCCCATATTTGTTGTAGACATCTGAGTCCTGCAACCCCCTTGCCTCTACCTCGTGTGAGACTTCATCTGCTTCGCAGGTGTTGCCAAAAGGGTTGGTAGTTAGGGTTTTGTTGGTGCTCTGTTGAAGTGTTGGACCCTGGGTCTGCCCCTGTGCCAAAAAATGGTTTCGTTGCCCAGACCTGAAACTGTGATTGCTGGGAACTGAAGAAAACAAAAATCTCTGTGCATAGATCTATTGCTGTAGTGCACAATATTCTACTTGACTTGCGAAGCTCTGTGCTAAGAAAGAAACTGGATCTGAAAGAAAGAGGTAAGATCTTAAAGATTTGTGCTCTAGTAAAGGTAAGATAAGTAGAAATTTTTGCTTCAAAAAGTATGAATCTAGATATGTTTGATAGATTTTTTCCTAGCCTAAAAACTAGGTCACCGTTAGAAGAAAGAGTCGATCTGAATAAATTTGATATAAATAGAGAAATATATGTTATTTCTGTGCATAAAAAGAATTTTTGGACTAATATGTGGATGCAAAAATCTAGAAAGAATTTTTGCAGATTACAGGTCCAACACTGTGATCCCAATGTGCAGTACAGGAGAGGCCGGGGATTGTTTAAAAGAAATAGAGGATTGAAACTGTGTTATAATTGCAAAATATCAGGACATATTGCTAAGGAATGCCCTGGTATAGGTCCTATTTTTCTTTGTTGTAAAGATATTGGTCATAAGGTTGAGGATTTTCCAAGAATGATCGCTAAAGTTGAAAAGATGAACATGAGACAATAAAACTATAAATAAGGTCAAGAAACTAAGGATATGTTAGAGAACCAGAAAGAGAAAGAATCAAAGAAAGCTCATACTATGTTAGTACAGTTAAAAGAAGTGATGAATGACCACAAGGATGTCAGTTTGTCAGATATCTTGAGAGAAAAACAACACATAGTCACAAGAATAGAAGACTTCGTCATAAATTGTGTATTGGATGAAGAAACACATGTGAATATTATGCCAAAAAGCACTTGGGAAATCTTGGGAAATCTTGCTATGATACCTTCATTGGGAAGGATCATCCTATTTAAAGGAAATATGATAACCCTATGTGGAAGAGTTACTAATATACCTATGATTGCTCATGAAAAATCGACTGAAGAAGAATTTGAAGTCATTAAGTTTGTTGAGAACAACGCCCCTTTTCCACTTTTGTTAGGAAAGATTTGGATGAAGAAGGACTAGATCAAAAGGAAGGCAGAGGAGGAAGCCACATAAAAGAAAAATCAATAACTAAGGGATATCATAGTTAGAAGAATAGATTGACTATTAGAAGAATGAGAAGTTGAGTCGAACAAACAGAATGAAAGAGAAGTAGCTGTCGAAGTTGAAAGAGCGCGATAAGGTTTAAAGGACCTATCCATGCAAGAAGAAAGTATGTCCACCCAGGACCTAGTAAGCAAAGAGGTATTAACTCTGAACCCTTTGAAAGAACATTAGAAAAGTGAAGTCATCATGCAAAGAGAAGATAAGAATAAGAATGGAAAGAGGAATACAAAAACTCAGATTACAGGAAAGAAAGCAAGAAAGCTCAGTAAGAAGAAAGCCAAGTTAGAAAAGCTACAAAAATCTCCAGAGAAAACTTCACAGGAGACAGATCTGCAGAACTTGAACCTTGCTAGAATAACAGAACCACGCAGAATGGGACTTCACCACGACAAAGCTATATGACCGTTGGAGGTGCCCCGACCATTAGAATAATGCTCCAGAACGACTAAAAACACATTTATTGATGAAAAGACCACTGTTGGACCATTGGGACCGCGCCATAACAGACAAATTTATATTTATGAGGCATTCCTACCTGTTGGAGGAATCCGTTAGGACACTTTCTTATTTAACCCATTAGATGCTGTGCCAGGAACAATTTTTGCCACCTGTGATTATCTGAGCTAATAGAGAATTGATTGCATGTCGTGCTATGATTTCTATACCTCACCATCCGTGTGATTACCTCACTTGTTTGTTTGCCTACCCTATCCAGTTGGTTACAAGTGTGAATGTTGAGCGAACATAATGCGTTAGAGAAATATGTGGAGGATATTCTTGTGGAGCTCATGGCTGAGAGAGTTATGTATGTAGGAATACATGCGTTTTCTACTAGAGGATTGCAAGCATCCCCCTTGACTAGACATCGTTCTAGCCGGACCGTGACCGAGAAGCAAAGCAAGCACCACGATGATCTAGCTAACGCGAAGTAGATCCTATCGGTCTTTCTGTATTACATATCGCCTTTGGATAGCATAGTTAGTCATGACAGTATCCCATGCAAATTTGAATATACATTTATCACTGTGTACATCCTGAAAGGGATACACGTAGTTAGACCCCAGTTAGGACACATCCCAGCTTTGAAGAACAACGACTTTAACCTCGGAGACAGGAAGAACTACGCGATTCTCACTCTGCATCGATATTTGATGAAGACAACTGGAAATAAACCTCAGATAGTCTTCCAGCCGTGGATAAAGGAGCTCGTACAATCAACCATCCTGAATGTGATGAAGATCCCTCACTTTGGCCGACACCAGGAGGTTAACGCTTGCGTTAAAATCCTCCTATCGTGCTATCACAAAGAATATCTATGGATTGACAGGCATGCCACTATGGATTCAACACTGATCCACCTCATCACAGGACTGAGCATATAGGGACCAAACCCTCAACAGTTCTACCCAGGGAAGACTTCAAATCGCTCCCTGGCATAACGCATAAAGGAGGATTATGGAGATGTAGAAAAGGGAAAGCAAGGCTACAAGGTAGCCTCCATCCAGGATGGTGCTGTGTGCCTATATTGTCAGCTTATAGATGGCAAGATCATCAGAAAGAACTGTCCGATGCAGGTCACTGGATTCGTCGTAGACCTCATAGGGAAGTGCGTAGAAGGAATGCAAATGAACTAGGTGAGCTACCTCATCAATGAGCTCGAGAAGGATTTCCGCGAAGCGCAGGATCAGGGATACGAGTTCCATTTCAGTTGGTTATTGGTTTTAATCGCATTTGTCACTTGGCAGATGCCGAAAGGAGCGAAATTTCTAGAAGTTGATGCATAAGATCCGTTGGCCGAAAGGTTATCCACCTTGTGGTATACAAACGAGATGTCGAAGCAGTGGTAGTTGAACACTGTCTTCCATGCTTGTTACTAGAAACTAAAGCACACCATTGAAGCATTTACACAAATGACACCCAATACATTGCACTAGTACAGCTGCTAGCGAAGTTCCACGTAGATATACACTTTATCTACATCACTGTGCACATGGATGAAAGTAAAGAGGAATTACAGTCGTATTATAAGCTGATTGACAGAGACATGGAGGAGATCACCAAATAATGGCCAGCAGAGTTCCTCGTACCAGTGGAATATGCAGAAATATCTGAGCCCGACATCATTGGAAGTCCCTTGGTCACTCGGGTTGAGCATGATGGACATACTAGCGTGAAGAAAAAGAAGAAAAAGGAGGAAGTGGAGAACATAGAAACTGATGATGAGGACAATGCCTTAGAGGAAAGTAGGCTTGAATCACCCACAGGAGGAGGAGGAGACGAAGTGAATCCAAAAGAAGAAGGGGAGGAAGGAGATAAGCAAGGCAAAGGTGAAGTTACACCGCCTAAGGATCCCCCTACCGAGGCCGAAACATCAAAGAAGAGGAAGGTTTCTCTACATAAACCCTCATCAAGAAAGAAGACCCGTGCCAATAAACCCCAGTCGAATAATGTGTTCACAGTGGATGATGTTTATCTCATCATTGCAGTCATGGAGGACGCTTCAGAGGATATCTTGTAGAGACATGGAGTGAAGCAGGAGACGATGTATGAAAGAATAGAAAAGGAGCTGAAAGACATACAACAAACCATCCAGTAGAGCCGCGCCGTACCAACTGCGATTTCTTCGTCAGAAATTATAGAATTGGGGGACGAGCTCATCCAGTTATGAATATTAGCAGATGCAATAGAGGCTCAACTTCAATGAGTCCAAGAAGAAAAGGAACAAGCTACATAGGCCTTGAAGCAAGAAAAGGAGGAGGTCTTAGAGAAACTTCGAGTTGCGCAGAAGGAGAAAGATGAAATTCGAGCGAAGTTCAAGCATAAATATGCGAAGATACAGGAAGAAAAAGACCAGCTGCTTGCAAAGGAGACTAGGGTCAAAGAAGCGGTGACTAAAGCACTTCGCTCTATGCCGAGATTGGCACAGGAGGAATCAGAGTCAACCGAGATGAAAGTAGGGAAGCTCGCTGAAGCCATTCAACAACTTCAAGCACAGATAATGGAGTTAGAAATACAAGCAGTGCCGAGCATTCCGCAAGAAGTGCATGACCAAAGGGAGGAAGCTTCCAGGAACGAAGTAGAAAGAATCAGGGAACTTTCCTCAGAGTGTAAGCATAAGATCCAGAGCTGAGGAAACTGGAAACAAAACTCCATGAGGTGCAAAAGCAGGCATCCACCGCGCAAGCATAGATGAAGCTACTTACTACAGTCGAGAAGATGAAAAGATCATAGAAACAATGAGTAGTCCAGTAGCAGATTATTTCCATCCAGAGTAGAGTCATGGAAGTTACATAGAGACTATAGTCGGTGCAGGATGAAGCCTGCACAATTTTTGAAGAGATTGAAGGACAAGGCTCGCAACTAGACCAGGTGGTTGAGACAATGGAACAACACTTGGAAGGGCATGTTACAGATAAAGTGATTCAGGAGTTCGCTAAGCAGGAGGCTTTGGCGAAGAAACAAGTCGAGGAAGCTCGAGCTAATATTGAGGCCTTTGAAGGTGCGTTGCCCAGATCTAAGTGACTCGGGACAAGTCACAAGTGAGTGTTAGGTACCTGTTGGCCCTTGACCAAGTTTTGAGAAACCATTGGTCATGTTTGACCACTTTTGGGACTTAGACATGCTGGTCAAAGATGGAGCGCCCAAGCAGAGCTGAGATCTCAAGATCTCACTCATCTTGCGGGCTTGTGGATCCATCAAATGGTTTTAGGGTTTATGTAATGGGTTATGAGATGTTGGCCCATGGGTTTACCCATGTTTAGGCCTTTTTGTAAAAGTATATATAGGAAGGAATGCAATGTAGAAAGTACAAGTTACTATTTTGGCTATGTGCAAAGCGTTGTGAGTAGCTATGTGCTAAGTAGAAGCTTAGTGCAAGAGATGTAAGAAGCAGATCGATAAGGATTGATTGGATATGTGCATAATATGTTGGCTTAGTGCAAGAGATTGAAAGTTTCTTTGTGCAGACAGACTGTGTAAAGTAAGGCTCCGTGCTATTAAGGAGTTAGCTCTGTGCCTTGACCTGAATTTGGGAAGGAGGATCTAGCGCACTGTGCACAGATCTCCTATCCTTTGTAGAGTTTGGATATGTGGCTCTATGCACAGGAGAATATGGATGTAAGAATATTGAAGACTAATAAATAATAAGAAGAGGTTGGTGGACGTAGCCCCACACTGGGGTGAACCACATATATCTTGTGTCTTGATGTGCTTTGTGTGATGTTGTTTATGTGTTTATCTGCTTAGTGCTGTTGTTATAATGTATAATATATGGATCTAATGTTGTTTCTTAGTGATTAAAGATGAATGAATGCTATATATGAGCTAATTCTATGTGCTAAGTGAATGAAAGTACCTGATCTTTATGGTTACTATGCTGATCTGTAATAAGGGTTTTATCTGCGATGTGAATGAGATTCAAGAACTAATTCTTAGTGTTGTCTAAGTGCTCTGTTAAGTATTGTAATCATAGATCTGTGTCCCATCTTGGTTGTAGACACTTGAGTCATGCAACCCCCCCCTCCTCTACCTCGAGTGAGACTTCATCTGCTTCGTAGGTGTTGCCGAAAGGGTCGGTAGTTAGGGTTTTGTTGGTGCGTTGTTGAAGCGTTGAACCATGGGTCTACCCCTGTGCCAACATTAGGAACATAAAAACAAATAGGCATTTTATAGCCCAAATGACACTACCATGAATCCATAATGTCTATATATTATTCCTAATGTTGTCTTGTTGATCTATTCTTCCTTTATCCTCACTTGATGATAACTTGATCTCAAGTCAATCTTGGAAAATATTCTTTCACTTTTCAATTGATCAAATAAATCATCAATACTTGGTAAGGGATATTTGTTTTTTATGGTGATCTTATTCAACTTTATGAAATCAATACACAACCTTAAGGTTCCATATTTCTTATTTACAAACAACACTAGAGCACCCCAAGGTGACACACTTGGGTGTATATACCCCTTCTTTAACAACTCTTCAAGTTGAATCTACAACTCCTTCAACTCTGGTGTTCCCATTCTATAAGGTGTCTTGGACACTGGGGTAGCTCCTGACACCAAATTAATAGATAAATAAATGTCTCTCTTTAGTGAAAATCCTATAATCTCCCCCAAAACATATTCAAAATCCTTCAAGATTGGATGGTCTTCAATACTTGGAATTTTATCTTGGGATTTCTCTTCCATATGGGCTAAAAAAATATTACATCCCTTCCTAAAATTCTTTTTCACCTGCATGGCTGAAATTTCTCTAACAACTATAACTCTTGGAATGCCTTGAACCTGACATTGCTTCCCTTCTTCATCAAGACAAGTGATTTTCTTGTTGTAACAGTCCAGGACAACATGGTGTTTTTCCAACCAATCCATTCCGAGTAGACAATCATATGAACCCAATGGTATCACATCTACCTTTGTGCTTTGTCCATTGATTTTCCTCTTAGCTCCTGTGGATAACTGAGCTAACCAATATTTCTTATGCGTAATCCTTTACAAGTGAAGTATTTCAACAATTTTAGAATTTATATAACTATGGATAGCTCCAGAATAAATTAAAATTTCTATGGGTTGGTTCTCAATATTACCTTCCAGTTCAATCATGGGGGATTGATATTTTTCTTTCTTGTTGTCCAAGGATGCATAAATCGTTGACATGTTTTCTCCCATGTATTAAACTATTTTAGTCTCCTGAATGTTGTGGATAGTCCTAATCCTTTCTCCTTTGTGAGGGAAGTCTCTATATAAGTGATTTCCCTCACATCCCCAACAATGTACATGTTGATGCCTTGGCCTTTTCCAAAACGAATCTACCATATTGGGCTCATTTTGTGTTGATTGTCTTTGCTTATTTGTTTATGATATGTTCTTCAAAAAGGGTAGCTTAAAACCTTTATGCATTTGATCCTTTTTACGCTTCATCTTTTCATTCCAATCTTTTTGGAAAAATATCCTTCCTATGCTTTGCTCATAAATATGCTTTGCTCTCCTTATGTCCTCCTCCAAAGTTACAGGGTTATCATATTGTATCTTGTCACTATAGAAGGAGGGTAACCCACTCATAAACCTTTGGATTTTGACTTTATCATCCTTTATGAAGTCCACATACTTCAACATTTCAAAGAACGTCTTCTCATATTCATACATTGTCATGGTTCCCAACTTGATTTCAAATAACTCTTTCATCTCCCTTTCATAATAATTCTCGGAAAAATATTTCTCTTGGAAATATCTTTTGGACCACTTCCATGAGAACTTCTTCTAATCAAGGTGCTTGGATTGCTTAAGATGACCCCACCACAAGGTTGCCTTTCTCTGCAAGTGGTAGGTTACAATTATTGTTTCTACCCTTGAGGGTTAATCATGCAACAAGAAATACTCGTTCATTTCCAATAACCATACCTTGAAATCTTCTCCCTTTATATGATCACCATTAAAATTTGGTGGCTTAATTTTCCTGAGTTCACCTTATGTCTGACTCATACCTTCTCCTCTGCCTCCTAACATAAGACACACTTGGGTTTCTCCCTGTCCCTAAACTTGCATGAGCTCTCCTAGTGTATTTCTCTAGGGAATGATGGTTCCTTCTCACACTCAAATTCTTGTCTTTCCCATCATCATCCCTTCTGCTATGGGATTTGAATGATGTCACTTGTCTAGCACTAACTGCTTTATTTGTGCCAGAGTATTTATTGGCTTTCCTCTATAACATATTCATACTCTTTATCATATCCTCATGATATTTCATAATATTTTAGTTACCATCCCTCTATATTTGCACTTCTCTTTGTAGGCTTCTCATAATTATAGGCTCCTTCTTACCTCTTCTTCCATTAGATTCTGTATCATCATTTTCCATGTCAATATGTAGACCTATGAACTCATCCTCATGACTATAAGATCCATGGGTATCTTCCATAACTCCATTCCTCATATAATAAAAGGTTTTTTTCTTTTTCTTTTTCCGTACCTCTAATTCTACAAGAAAATTGCATGTAATAATTATTGTTAGCACATGCATAATATAAAACTTTTCATTACTCAGAATACATGTTATTTTTCTTCTCAATTTATGAAGAAAAAAATGCACTAATTTACAATATAATTCCTCAGACACATTCCTCTCTAAAAAATCTCTCCAATGGTTGTATTCATGCTTCATTATGTGTTTTGAGTGAAAAGTTACAACATTCACAAGTTGCAATTTTCCACTCATTGCTTTGTTTTACTGTTGCAAAAATTATTTTTTTACTTTATGATAAAATTTTAGTGCCCAATTAAAAATTTTGTGTGGAAAAAATTATTCCCCTCCTCGAGAGCTTTCTAGTGACTATTTGTTTACTCAAATATGAGCTCCGAGCTGGAAGTTATGGTTTCTGAAAGTTTAGACTAGTGTCTTCTTTCTCTTCCTCCACATTTTTGTGTACCCGGATTCTAAATCTGGTTCCATGGATAGCTTCTGTGGTTCATAATTTTTTCATATACTTCTCATGTGCCTCAAACAAACTTTTGATCAAGGAGTTATGTTCTTTATAAGTAAATTGGTGCCAAAATTATACCCTTAATTGTTTTAGTTGTAACTTTCTTAGACGAGCTCTATTTTGCACCTGAAATAGCTCGTTGGAAATCTCTCTTTGGGTTATTTTATTTAAGCTACAAAGAGTCATTTCACCTCTATTATACCTAGTGCTTGTGACTTTTTACTTCCTAAAAAATTCGTTTAGGTCCTCAAAATCGATCTGCAAGTTGATAACCTTTGAAAATCATAAAATTTTGTAGAAAATTGTCTATTTTACAATTATAGTAGCCTTTTAATCTGAGTTGTTGATATCAAAATCGGTATTAATATTATCCATCGATCTGATAAACCTTTCTTAGGCCCACATATGAATCTCCATTGTCGATCATGTTGGAATATTCACCAATACCAAGAGGGGGGGAAAATTGGAATTGAGCACTTTTTGCCATTTTTAACCTTCAACACATCATGCAAATATTAACCATTAAAAATGTCATTCATCATCACAAAAAACCATAATAGAACATAATTATTTTTATGTGGAAACCCAAATGGAGAAAACCACATAATTCTTTTCTTATATCACGTTAAGATTACATTCATAGGAAGCACCACCTTCTGAGATTCTCCAACACCAACTAGAAGGAGACACCAACCCCCTTATTTATAGGCACCAACCTAAAGGAATCTCCCACTGTCTGATTTATCAACACCGATTGGAAAAAGGAAACAACCCCATGGCTTTACCAACTCCAACTAGAAGGACACGCTTACAACCTAAAACATAGACACCAACCTACTGAATGAAGAAAACAATCTTCTCAATTGAGCACCAACTCAATAAGATATCGCCAATACAAGATATTCATACATAGATTACTTCTGACTTCACCTACATTCTTGATTTTGTAGACAATCCTTCAAACTCTATCAAGCCTCATAACATCATTCTGAGAATGTAATCACTGATGGCAACATCGACTGACTGTAACATCCATTCACGACAATGTCCACTAACATAAACATCCACTCACAACAACATCACAACTTCATAGCAAAGCATATGAAAACATCACAAACTCATAACAACATCACAACAACATCAATGTTGGTTGTGGAGCCTGATTATCTTCCTGATTTACAGGTTTTTTTCAACCGTTTTTGGATCCCATTTCCTAATGGAGGGGTGTGGGTGGGATTCCCCCCCACTATTGTCATTAGGGGGGTTTAGGGGGGCGGTGAAAATTAATGGACCCCCCCCCCCTTGGTAGGGTATTCATAGGTAGCACCCTCAAATCCAAATTTTGGGAAAAATTACCTTGTAAAATATTGCAATTTCGTAGTCAATCTGGACCATTCATTATAAGGTCACAAATCTAATGGTAGAAGTTATCTTAGGGATTTTTTCCCTAGAAGGAAACCATCTTTTATGTATGATGGAATTGTATTGCAACTGCGTGTGATAGAAAATATTGTATTATGAGAGAGGAGACTATGAGAGAAAGAAGAGGAAGTTACAACGAGTGTGTTGTAGGTTTTATCCCTTCATTTGTTGGATAATAATAAAGGAAGGACGTGGAAATTTCTCTGGTGGATGTAGCCCACAGTAGGTGAACCATGTATATCTTTTTATCTATTGTATTGTGTATCCTCTATGTTTTATTTATGCCTTTGTTTTATTTTATTACTCCACGATCATGTTTTTCTAACAACTAGTATCAAAGCCAAAGGTAACTCGCAGGAAAAGAGGGTTCCTGGTTTGAGTGGGAGCAATGACAGAAGATGGAAAGTTTAAGGTCAAGAAATTTACGACCAAAAATAATAGCTATGAAATATGAAAATGGAAGATTATTTATATTAGAAGGATCTATTCCTACCATTGGACAAAATAACAAAGAAGCCGATGAGTATGCCATACAAAGAATGGAAGGTTCTTGACAAAAAGGCACTGGGAATGATACAATTGTGATTGAAAACATCAATGGCTTTCAATATTTCAAAAGAAAAGACAATGAAGGATCTCATGGATGCATTGGATAAATTATATGAAAAACCCTCGACCTCAAATAAGGTATTTATAATGAAGTGGTTATTTAATATGAATATGTCAGAAGGTGGGTTTGTTTTCGATCATTTAAATGAATTTAATACAGTTACTAATCAACTAAGTTCTGTAAAAGTGGACTTTGATGATGAGGTTAGGGCTCTTCTAATATTTTTCCCATTTCTAGAAAGATGGAGCAAATTGGTCATGTCTATAAGTAACTTTGTATCTAGTTCAAACACTATGAAATTTGATGATGTTGTTGGTGTTATCCTTAGCAAGGAAATGCGACGAAAAAAAATAGGTGAGACATTAGGTAATGCATTGATCGTGGAGAATAGGGGAAGAAAAAATGATGGAATAAAGGGCCTAGGGAACCAAAATAATTCTAGGAAGGGTAGATCCAAATCCAGAATAGGAAAGATAGAGTGCTTGAATTATCATAAGAAAGGACATCTGAAGAAATATTGCAGAGCTCCAAAGAAACAAAGAGATGGATACCAAGAGAAAAATCAGGGAGAAAATGTAACATGTGATGTGTTACAAGATTCTTTGATTCTTTCTTTAGATAATATTACTGAATCTTGGGTAGTAGATTCAGGGGCTTCATTTCATGCCACACCCTGTAGGAAATATTTCCAAGATTATGTTCAAGGTGATTTTAGATAGGTTTATTTGGGTGATGATGAACCATGTCAAATTGTTGGAATGGGTAAGGTAAAAATAAAGAAAAAGAATGGAAACCAATGGTTACTGAAAGAGGTGATACATATACCATATCCGAGAAGAAATCTAATTTCAACAGGGAAGTTGGCAAGTGAAGGTTGTATATCTATATTTATAGATAAGGCGTGGAAGGTCACTATATGATCATTGGTAATGACAAAAGGGGAGAAGGTAGGTACACTGTATTCATGTACTGTTAATGCCAACTCTTCTATCTCTTTAGCTTCTAGAGGAGTGGATAAAACACTATGGAATCATAGGCTTGGACACATGAGTGAGAAGGGGATGAAAATACTTCACAAAACGAATTTGTTTCCATATCTTAAACAAGTTTATTTGGGTTTCTGTGAGCACTGTGTTTATGGAAAACAAAAGAGAGTTAAGTTTCTCAGAGTTAGAAAAGAAAATAAGAGTGAAAAGTTGGAGCTTGTGCATACAGATGTATGGGGACTAGCTCAAGTATCATCTCTTGGTGGCTCTCATTATTATGTTACTTTTATTGATGATGCAATTAGAAAAAATTGTAAATTCTAACCTTGTACAATATCTACTGCAAACTGATATTCAGAAAAGAACATAAAAGATGCAATGGCAAATACAAACATTACACAGAGATTTTTCACCTGGAAACCCAAACCGGGAAAACTAGCATATATTATATTGATACACTTGTGTTACATTGTTTACAATACAATATACATATAGGAGCCAGCGACATCCAAAACCCTAACCCAATGACCTGGATTAGTCCAAAACCCTAATTCCTTAACCGGAAATAGAAAACCATCGGAAAAAACCATGTGCCGAAAACCACCTAATATCATGTGGTCCCGGGAATATGTCGTCCCGGAAATATGTTGGCCCAAATTTTTTTTTTCGGGGGCGCTGCCCCCGAACCCCCGCACAGGGGGGCTCCGCCCCCCTGCACCCCCCAAGGGGGGGCCTAGCGGCCCCCCCTCTTACCCCCCTGCACGCTCGGCACAGGCGCTCAGA
>ML800809.1:92269-111854 GCA_009831015.1 Picea engelmannii
ACACAGTCGAATTGTGCTCTTTGCCTTCCGATCCATCTTTTTCCAGTCATCTGCAGAAGTTCCTGTAGGTGCCGTACCTGGATCTACCGCGATCCACTGATCTCTCTCCACCAAAAGATCTTCCATCTTGAGCTTCCACAACTAAAATCTTTTCCCATTAAACTTCTCGATCTCCATCTTCGAATTGCTTGTCATTTCTTTTCACCTGAAAAACAATACCGCAGATCTCCACTGTAACAAGGCTTATCACAGTCCCGAGCCAAACCCTTGATGACAAAGGCGTCCTCCTGAAGCCAATAAAGCTCTGATACCAAATGTAAATTCTAACCTTGTACAATATCTACTGCAAACTGATATTCAGAAAAGAACAGAAAAAATGCAATGGCAAATACAAACATTACACAAAGATTTTTCACCTGGAAACCCAAACCGGGAAAACCAACATATATTATATTGATACACTTGTGTTACATTGTTTACAATACAATATACATATAGGAGCCAACGTCATCCAAAACCCTAACCCAATGACTTGGATTAGTCCAAAACCCTAACTCCTTAACCGGAAATAGAAAACCATCGGCAAAAACCATGTGCCGAAAACCACCTAATATCATGTGGTCCCGGGAATATGTCGTCCCGGAAATATGTCGGCCTGAAACCGGCGAAAATATGTCGGCCCAAATTTTTTTTTTCGGGGGTGCTGCCCCCGAACCCCCGCGCGGGGGGGCTCCGCCCCTCTGCACCCCCCGAGGGGGGGCCTAGCAGCCCCCCCTCTTACCCCCCTGCACGCCCGGCGCAGGCGCTCAGACACTACTACTCGTGCAAAGAATATAACACATACCCAACAAAAATTGGGTTTATTGCATTCGAAAAAAATATGATGTTTTTGATATTTTTAAGAAATGAAAATATTTGGTTGAGAATGAGACATGAAAGATGTTGAAGTGTCTCATATTAGACAATGGAGGTGAATACTGCAACAAGGAGTTTGATGATTATTGTTCATACCATGGGATTCATAGAGAAGACAGTTCCAGGAACACCACAAGAAAATCGTTTGATAGAAAGGATGAACGAGACAATCATTGAACGTGCAAGGAGTATGAGATTGCATGATGGGTTGCCCTTACAATTATGGGAAGATGTTGTAGATACTACTATTTAATTAATAAAAAGAGGACCTTCAAGCTCTTTGGATGGCGACATTCCATAGGAGGCATGGACAGGTAAAAAGGTAAACTATTCATTTTTGAAGACTTTCGATTGTGAATCATTTGTCCATATTGATAAAGAAAATAAAACAAAGCTTGAGGAAAAATCCAAGAAGTGTACCTTTATTGGATACAATGTTAATTATTCTGGTTATCAGTTATGGGATTATGAAAATCACAAAATCATTAGAATTAGAGATGTCATATTAAATGAGAATTTCATGTACAAAGGTCAGTTGTAGGGAAAGAAATAGAAAAAAAAAATTAATGGATCCACCCCTGGTGGGGGATTTGAGGGCAACGTCCCCGAAGCAAAATTTTGGGAAAAAATTCATTGTAAAATATTTAAATTTCATAGTCAATATGGACCATTTATTACAAGTTCGTAGATATGATGGTAGAATTTATGTTAGGGATTTTTTCCCTAGAAGGAAACCCTCTTTTATTTATGAGGGAATTTTATTGGGGCTGTGTGTGATAATGAATATTGTATTATGAGAGAGGAGACCATGAGAGAAAGAAGAGGAAGTTACAATGGGTGTGTTGTAGGTTGAAACCCTTCATTTGTTGGATAATAATAAAGGAAGGACCTAAAAATTTCTCTAGTGGACGTAGCCCACACTAGGTGAAAAACATATATTTGTGTCTCTATTGTATTGTGTATCTTCTGTTTTTTATTTTCACATTTATTTTATTTTATTGCTCTGCAATCCTATTTTTAAAACACTCAAAACTTCATATAAGAGCATACAAAAACATCACAACCTCACGAAAACATCACAACTTCATAGTAGAGCATACGACAACATGACAACCTCACGACAACATGACAACCTTATAACACACCTCAAGAATAAGAAAGACATTAAGAGAATCCCTTAGACTTATCTTGCACAATAGAAAGACACCCCAACACCTTTAGTTTACCTCAGACTTGATCTCTTTGTTGGTTTCACTAAAAATGTGAAATTATATCTTGTGTTTATAGTAATTTGGTCCCCAAAAATTAGTTGATTCGACCTCATTTTTTTGGCTGGGTTATCAGACGAAAATACTCATATCTCCTCGTTCCTAGGGAGTTAGAGGGACTTCTATATGCCATTGGAAAAATATCAAAATAATATTTCCAACCATGTAACATGTGATCCCATTTGAGTTAGGTATGTAGGGTAAAAATTCCCTCAAATATAAGGTATCCAAATTGACCAAAAATAATACTTTCAACAATCTCCATCTTGCAATATTTATCTTGGACATATGTAGGCTTGTAATATTTATCTTGTAAATCTTGTGGGATCCATTTGTGTAAAAATCAAAGTGGAATGTAGAAAAACCACATGTTATCTCATCCTGTTAGGGACATTCTTAAAAGCTACACCATAACAGGACCAATTTGGAGTTATATACATTTATGTCAAGGGTCCTTCAAGGCACTTCAACACTTCTTCAAGTGGACACATCATTATTGCTTCAAGGGATTCTTCAATTTTATTTGACATTGAATTGTCTTCATGGCTTGAATACTGCATGTTGGCTTCTCAAGGCTTCATCAACATGTCTTCAAGGCTTCTTCTATTGGCTTCGTGGCTTCTTTACTTAGCTTCATGGATTCAAGGATTCTTCACTTGGATTCATGGATTCAATACTCAAAAAATATCAAGGATTCTTTACTTGGCTTCATGGCTTCAAGGCTTCTTTACTTGGCTTCATGGATTTAAGGCTTCTTCACTTGGATTCATGGCTTCAATACTCAAACAATCTCCCTTTTTCACTTTCACATCATCATCATCATTGTTACATCCTTATCATTACTGTGAATTTTTCATCATCATTGCCACTTTGAAATCAATGACAACATTTTTTGAACATATCAACAACTTGAAGAAATATGGATCATTGATTGAAACTCCATCGATGATCGAAGATTGGTGATTTCACTTGGACATATGAAACTCTGAATCAATTCTACTGACTTGGCCATCGACCATCAAACATTTCTCTTGTTCGAACTCAAAACTTTTCCAATCTTTCTAAACCAACCATCAACCATTGACAATTCTTGTTCACATATGAAATCACTTCGCTAATTCTATCAACTCGACCATCGATCATCAACCTTTTCTTGGCTTATGTGGCATGACACGTGGAAGCTGACATGACATCCTAGTTGATGTGGTATGACACTTGGATGTTAATATGGCAAGACACATGGATGTCATTGTGGCATGAAACATCATCACCCTCTTTCCCCTCATTGATGATCACCAATTTCCTTTGGTCGAACTAAACACTTTGCCAAAATTGATGATCCGACCATTGACCATCGGCGATTTTTGTTTGCGAATGATACACATCACCAATTCTGCTGAAAATGAATCTAGAATGTCGATCTGATGCACCTTCCCAATTGTCAAAAATGAATCTCGACCCTCGATCTGATCCACTTTCCAAATTGCCGAAAAATGGACATCAACCGTCAATTTGATCCACTTTCTAAACTACTGAAAATGAATCTCGACCGTTGATCTACTTCACTTTCCAAACTGTCAAAAATGAATATCGACTGTTGATCTACTCTTCTTTCTAAACTTCCAAAAATGAATCTCGACCATTGATATGATCCTCTTTCCAAACCGCCGAAAATGAATCATGGTCATTGATTCACTCCTTTTTCAAAACTATGAAAATGAATCATGTTCGTCGATTCACTCCATTTGCAAAAATCCAAAACTGAATCTTGGTCATTGATTCCCTCCATTTGAAAACCTCCAAAAACAAATCATGGCCATTAATCTACTTCACTTTCCCAACCTCTGAAAAATTATGAGTTTTTGGGTCATTCTACTATTAATATGGGCTATCGATTTTGAAATCAAACGCAGTCTCAACCATCAATCCATCAAACTTCGCCCAGTTCTACAATGACCATTAAAAAATGAATTTTGACCTTCGAAGTCAAATTTTGTCTCTGCAATATGTATATCAATGTACTTGATCATCTATGAAAGGTTTTTAAGGCGAATTTCAAACTGAATCATTTATAAATTTGGGGATTTCACTCTAGAATCATAACTTTCCACCCAATATATCATATAAAAAAACTTGTAACAATGAATTTTACCAAAATTCTGTTGGTTCCTGGCCCATACATATCCATTGTTGAATCAGAAGATTTGATACAAATATGTAGCATCCCCCCAACCCATTTGAGGCCCATTACATGTGGAAATACTCATAATTAATATTTTTTTTCTAACTATTTTCCTACAGCTTACCAACTACGAATTATACACAGATTTAACTATTGTCTAATACCATTAATTAAATTCATTTACAACATGCTAAAATTGACATGAATGCAACTTAAATAACTCAACATAATAGCATATAAATCGTACTCAATTACATAGTGAATGCACACCAATTAAATTCATAACGCAACACATAAACAAGATAAAACACTTATCTTTTAAATTAGTTGTGAAACCAACTGCTTTGGACGAACGTTCCACCCATCCATGGACTTGATGTTCCATATCTCAACAACAATTCACCCCTGAGCCAAGGATAGAAATCCAAAAAAGAGGGTGGTCTCTCACTGTCCACTCACAACTTAGAAAATCCCACTACCCACTAGCATTCTCCTACAACTATCTTGATCTTCCACCAAATCTCTTCTTCTCAACCTACCCAATCCAAGGATGTTGGAATATTGAGAGGGGGGGTGAATCAATATGGGCAATTTTTACCACTTTCAACCACAATATATATAAACTTTAACTTTATCAATAATATTCAATATTAATTTCTTATGCATTTAGTATATCGTTGCATCATAAACAAGATCATTCATTAGTGCATAATAAACAACCATAGATACACAATACACCATAATTTATGTGGAAACCCAAATGGGATAAAACCACACAATTCTTTCTTATATATATCAATACATTCACAGGAATTACCAACTTCCCAATTCTACAACACCAACTAGGAGGAGGCACCAATCCCTTGATTTACAAACACCAATCTAAAGGAAGCTACAACTCCCTGAATTCTCCAACTGCATATGGAAGGAGGATATGAACCCTTGATTTACATGCTCCAACCTAAAGGAATATCCAACTCCTCGAGTTCTTCGACACCAACCGAATGGAGGATATGACCCCCTGATTTACATGCTCTAACCTGAAGGAAGCTCCAAATCCCTGAATTCTTCAGAACCAACCGGAAGGAGGCTACAACCTTGTTTCCTTACCCTGTCTTGTTGTCCTTAAATACAAGTGTAAACTCACTATCACTACCACTAATCAACCTGTAAATACCACTATCACTGATACATCAATCAACCTGTCACTATCCCTGTCACACCAACTTGTGACTACCACTGTCATGCCAAATTGTCACTGATGATCAATCAATAATCCAACCTTTTATTTTCACTATCACATCAACCAACCTGTCACTGTCCCTGTTACTTTAACCGTCACTGTCACTATCACTATTACTGTCATTGTCACTATCATTGTCACTGATATACCATCATCAACCAACTATAACCAGATCCACTCACATGGATACCATAAAATGTACATCAACCATGTACCAGAACTTGTACAACACCATGTGTACATCAACCATGTAACAAAACCTGTATAATACCATATGCATCAACCATGTACCATAACCTATACCATACCATGTACATCAACCATGTACCATAACCTATACCATACCATGTACATCAACCATGTACTAAAACTTGTACCATACATAAACCATGTGCATCAACCATGTACCACAATTTGTACCATATCATGTACCGAGATCACCAAAAAGTGCCTCTAGCAATGTACCGTATCATCATCAACTCATGAACCAAAACCAATACCATAACATGTACCTCAACCATATACTATATCACTTATGATATGTCTCAATCATGCCATACACCATATACCATAATATATATTCAATGAAGTGCCTCAAGCATGTGATAACATTACCATGACATGTACCAAACCATATACTAATATAGCCAAGATATGTCTCTAACAACGTACCTTGATATCATCAACAAGTTCCTAAACATGTACCAACATCACCAAGACATGTCTCAAGCATGTACCACAACATCCAATGCATGTACCTCAAACATGTGCCATAACCTCATAAAGAAGCGCCTAAAAAATGCACCAATATCACCAAGCACCTCATACATGTGCCAAATATGTGCCTCAGACCATGCATCAAATATGTGCCTCAAGCATATACCAATGTATCAACAAGATACCAAAAACATACCTCAAGCATGCACCATAACATCATCAACATGTAACCCTCAAAACATGCATACTTTTAAGATTCACCACGAGCTGAATTTTGAATTTCTGATTCTAAAATTTCTACATGAGGTGCTTCTGTATGTATTTTCAGGCCTCTGAAAATTTCACATTCTGCAAAGTCCCAGAAAAAAAAGTTATATAAAAAGTTCCAAGATGACTTGTTTGAAACATATTTTAGTACCGTTCATGAAATATGAATTCTACAAATAATATCCCCAAAATTATTGTGATCCAATGTCTGAAATTATAACCACAGGTACTCTGATATCTTTACTCCATCTCCTCAAAATTTCAGGGTCTGAAACTTCCCAGAACAACCGTTATAGTGAAAGGGGTAGGCCTTCTTGAATTCTAACCTATTATGGATAATGGACTTGTACAACATGCCACACACTCAATATTTGATATGTTATTCTAAAAATCATACAAAAGATAATAAATACTGTAACTTTTCCAATGCAATTTGTCTCATAGAATTTGGATTCTCTATGAAGAAGTTATGATTGTTTTACCCAAAACACATGTTTGAGACTAGTTTTAGGACTAGTCAAAACCCCATCTTCCATAGAATGTATCTCCAAAACTTCAATGGTCCAGAAGCTGAAATTTTTACCACATGTACCTTGCTATTCCTTCTCAACAACCTGAAATTTTCACTATATGAATCATTCTAGAAAGAAAGTTATAGAGAAAATGGTAAGATGAACTTTTAAAAACATACCTGAGAATACATCATCACAAGACTTCATCTTCCCTTCAAATTTCTCCCTTATTCACTTCATTTTCCCTCTGAAAGTCGTACCACACTTGTACTAAGAGATAAAAAGATTGAATGATTAAAATGAGAGGTTATTAATGCCTATTTGTACTTTTTCAAGTACCTCCTTTACTTGACTTTGGGGCCGACCTGTACTTTCTTGTTACAACCACTTTACTCTTTAATTAATGACTTGTAACTTCTTGTTGCAACCATTTAGGGGATTCCTAACCATTCTTCTGGGATTCCAACTTGATGACCTCATAATTCCTCAACCATGAGGAACTACATGACATTCCACCTACCGTTCAAAAAAACATGACGATGACTATCCATGTATGAGTGTGTTACCTATATTTACATTGTCCTTAATGTCCTTATTCCTCAAAAAACTTCAGGCTTCATGAAGACACCTATGGAGATTCTTACAGTCTTCTTCAAATACACCCATCACATCTATTAACATCATTGACAACCACGTATGTTGACATCAATGACACCCAACTATCAAACAATATCCCCCTTTGTCATTGATGGCAACACTCATGCTCCCCCTGTGACCAATGCTTTTGAAATTTCTCTCCCCCTTTGAATTCAATGGAAAAGGGCACCTCCCCTTGGGGATGCTCCCCCTGTCTTTATGCTTATTATCTTTCTTTTTTTCCTCCTTTGAAATCATGGGCAAAAGGGTAACTCCCCCTGTCGATATGTCTCCCCGTGTCTTCAGGCTTCTGATCTTTCTTTCCTGATCTCCTTTTCTGATGATTTCTCTCCCCTTGACTTCTCTGCAAGATGTTGTGTAGATCAATATGGTACTTCCTGCATATTCTTTTGTTTCTCTCTTCCAATGCTTCTTGTACATTGGTGCTTTCTCTTGTAATTCAATGACATATATAAAAATAATTCAAGGTTACTTGACTTCATGGATTGTCATTTTCACATCAATGACCACATCATTCAGTAATTTCCTTCTGACGATATAGCTTCTACTGATGGTTTATCTTCCCCTTGTTCTATTGTGCCTTTCATTGCTTACCTTCCCATGACTAAGAAATTCCACTTGTCTAATGATTCCAATTGTTAATATGCTTTCATCCACTATTATGCATATTCTCTGTGCTCTCTATTAAATATCTCATGAATCTGTCTTTTTCCATATGTAATGAAACTCTCCATGACTCTGCTACTCAACTACACACAATGTCGACCCATCTGCTGCAACTGATCACAACATATTCCTTGCTTCTCTACACGTTTGCACCAACATGTACTAAATATATCCCCGTCTGAATAAATTCTTGGAATCCTCAATACAATCATGAATCTCTGCCTGAAAAGTGTGCCAGTGATATTCTTCATAACTATCAGCTGATATTTGCATGGGACAGTATTATGAAATTTGCTCCTCAAACAATTAAATTGTCATAAGATATTCTGCACTCCTGTCATCAAACCATTATGAAACAACTTTCCAAAATATGCAAAATATTCATACTTCTCAAAATATAGTTCTCCGATATGTAGAGCTTCTGCTTAGAGTCTCCCTCTTCAATATTCATATTTACTAGGAGCCTGCAAACCGAATGGCTTAGAAAAATATCCCCTCTGATGCAAAATAATCTTCCTCTTCTATCATCTCAATTTTGAGATCTTCCTCTTCATCGTTTTCTTGAATTCTGACATCTTCCACTTTTCCTGTAGGTTCATCATGATCTTGTACTACTGCAAATCCCAAGAGTATGATTTCTGGGACCTTTTCTTCATTTACATTAGATCACAAGATTGAATGATGAAAATGAGAGTTTCTTAACGTGTATTTATACTTTTTCAAGTAACTCCTTTACTTGACTTTGGGGATGACCTATACTTTATTGTTAAAATCACTTTACCATTTAATTAATGACTTACAACTTCTTGTTGCAACCATTTAGGGGCTTCCTAACCATTCTTTGGGGATTCCAACTTCATGACCTCATAACTCCTCAACCATGAGGAACTATGTGATGTTGCACCTACCGTTTGAAATAATATGAAGAGGAATATCCATCTATGAGTGTGTTACATGAATTTACACTTTCCTTCATGTCCTTTTTTCTCAAACAACTTCAGTCTTCATGACCACACCTCTCAGGCTTCTTGTATACTTCTTCAAATTCACCCATCACATCTGTTGACACCAATGAAAACCACGTCTAATGACATTAATGAAAACCAACTATCCAACAAAGGAATGTACCCCTTCACTACTCTCATTCCATTGGGCATCCCATTTATTTATCAGGGTCTCTCTGGCATAGGTAACCATGAATCTCACTACTGGGAAACTCAAGGGAGCTCACTGCTAGGAAATCTACCAGGAAACAAAAACAACCACTTGCTATTATAGTGTAAATCACACATGATTTCACTCTTCATGCCTGACAACTTGGTTCTTCAGTCTTCTGCTCCAAATACACTCTATAATTCACCCTCAATGGTTTCTCTGCTTGTTGTTCATGCAAAACATGATTGTTTAAAAATTGTTGTAACTGCCCATATGGATTTCCTCTCTTTGGATTACTCTCTTGACTTACACTCTTCCCAAAACTAATTGTACTCATTTTTGTGCTCCCAATAACTATGGGATGTGACTTCTCACACCCACCCTCTTATGTGAATTCAATGATTGGGCTCTTCCACGCTCAATAGAAAATAGAAGTTTAATACATAATCATAATAAAATTCAGGAATGTGGGTTCGGATTAATACCCATGAATAATATCCCCCTTGGACCCCTCTTAAACTCTCCTAGAAATTTGTTTAGACCATCCCCTCTCTTTTGGATTAATCATACCCCATCTATGTCCATGTCCCCTAGCAACTGGCTTCACATTTTATTTATTAAGATTTAGACATACAATTCACATATACATCTCTTTGCCATGGTCACATATGAGATCTACATTATGCATTAATTAAACTAGGGATTATTACGGGTACATTACATGTATACTATTATCGAATTTAATAATTGATTTGAAGGCTGATGATTAATGGAAGGGAATTTCCATTGTTGTAAATAGATAATTCTTTTGCTACTTTGTTGGCATTTTATGTTATTGCATTTCTAGTAATTGAAACTATTTTCATGTTTAGAATTTAATATCTTATCTTCTTTTCATTGATTTCATTAGATGTCGAGATGTTATTATAACATTCTATAAGTTATGTTTAACTTTTGTACTTAAATATTTCTTTAACAATGAACTATTTATTGTGTAAATTAATTCATCTTTTCACTTCAATATCTAAATAATATTTGCTCATAGTTAGAATATCAAATTAGACATAGTGTTAATTAGGTTTTATTTTAGAAATGTTAAATTATTGATTTAATTGGATTGACATTAAGTCAATTTCAAATTCTGTTTGGTGGCAACTGGGCCCACATACAGGTGGGCATCACCACATCAAACGAGTATAGGTGTAATTTGGACCTTCATTGGGTGATGATCCCCTGTTGCAGGAAGGAATTTTTCCGCCTATCAACAACTAGCACTAGAAGAAGGGTTAGGTGACAAGATAGCCCTGTGGAGTCAATAGTTTTGAATGTGTTAATTGTCAATGGATCTTACGCAAATCCCTGTATGGGTATGCATTTTTACTTTACCATTTACTATCATTCCCAAAAATACATTTTTACTCTTGTCTAAAACTAAACTTGATGGTGAGAAAAAGGTATATGCTCGTAAGCATATCCTTTGGTTTATTAGTATTTGTATTAATCACTCTATTACTAATGAAGGTGTTTTATGCAGACTAATTTATTTCTCTTTCAAAGGGAAGGTTGAAAACTTACTGAAATCTCTTCTTTCCAAATCTATTCACAACTCAAAACAATTCAAAAATCAGTTTTATAAAGATTTTGAGAATTATAATTATGATGAGTTATGTGGTGAATTGTAGGATATAAGAAAATGAAAAGATGAATTAGTTGAGGAATTCTTATCGATATTCCTGTGTATTTGTCATAGGTTTCGTTTAGTTGATAAACATTCTTAGATTGAACTGTTTGAACATTTCCTACATCTCAATTCGATTTCTATTAAGCAAGATCAGTTAGATAGTGATGATTTGATATCATGTTCTGATACTAATGACGAAGTTAGATGTGATTCACAAGAAAGTTCTAGTTTTATTGAATATTTTAGTCTTTCTGGATTTGGATTTAGGAGTGGAATGAACTGATTAAAAGATTGAATAAAATAAACAAACAGATATGAAGAACACCACAAATATCCAATGAACAACATCTTCTATTGAATAAATGAAATAGGTTGAAAGTGTAAAACTGTAGAATCGAAACACTTGCTCGAATGGTGGTAGCTATCTCTGAGAAGATATGTGGCTGCTACACACATCCATCTGAGAAGAATGATTACAATGAGGCTCCAAAGGCATTTTTAACATTAGTCATGAATCCCAAAACCATAGACATCCAAAAACTAACCCTAGGAGATGAAACACCAAAAGTTATGTGGGCCCCTATGGGTAAGTTGGTACCTCAACTTCTCGGGGTCATAAATTTTGCATACGACCTCCGTTTTGGGCGTGTGATATCCTGTTGGAAAGGTATTTTTGAGAACTACACATTACGTCATCAAACTATGACTCCATCTATAGTTTGACTCTGGTGAGACAAAACAACACTGTTTAGGGCCCCAAAATGGCCCTGTAAGTACATCAAGATGTGATGACATGAAAAAATACAAAACAATCCAGTTGGATAATGTGGGAGGCCACTAGTATCACTTGGAAGATGTGTAGGGATTCAAACAACCCCAAAATTTTAGAACCCACAATTAAAAAGAAGTACAAAAGAACGTGTTGAACTAAAAATTGTCAAGAGGAGCCAGTTGGAATAGGTGGGTGGCCACCAATATCCACCTGGATCAGTCCTCCCCCCTTAGGAAGAAATGGTATCCATTGTATTGAGTTCCCCCATTAGGTGAGGAAACTTCTACTGAATTTGGCCTTGGGTGAGCCACTTTCCTTGGTGGAGGAGTGAGCCTGCCTTGACAAACCGATAAAGCTAGATCCTCTACTGGCGAGAGCTCTTGACCCGTGTGTCCACTATCGGATCAGTGGATGCCTATTACATGCAGTCATGGTTGAAATATGTTGGTTTCATCTGTTCTGCGATCTCTGAGGTGTCCAATAATGGTGGAAAATATGGCCGAAGGAGGTCCACTTTGGACACTGGGTGCAAGCCAAGGAAGGGTGGAGTGTTGAGCTCAAAATCATTTCTACCCACAGCCTTGGTGATGGTGTAAGGCCCATAGAAAAGTGGGAGGAGCTTCCGATGGGGCCCTGTAATATGCTCCTTCTGCAAATGTAACCAGACCTTGTCTCCAACCTGAAACATGTGCAGTACACTGTGTTAATCATGGCATTTCTTGTACTTAGCATTGGATTTATGCAAAATCTCATGGACTTGTTGGTGGATGTGCTGAATCCACTCAATGAATCCAATGGATTTTTCAGTCTCAGAATGAACATGGGAAGAGCCTATCTGTGTGTTTGCAAGAGGTAGTGAAACATCAATGGGACCCAAGGGTTGGAATCCCAGTCCCACCTAAAATGGGCTATGACCGGTGGAGCTATGGAGAGCCCCGTTGTAACTGTGTTGAACATAGAGGGGACTCTCATCCCAGGTACACAGATGCTTATATTTGTACATGCACATGATATGCACAATCATCCAATTGATGGCCTCTGTTTGGTCGTCTATTTTGGGGTGGAAAGCAATGGATTTAGTGAGCTTGGTGTCCAACAATGACCAGCGACTTGACCAAAATGTGATGAGGAACTTGCTTTCCTGGTTGGAGATGTTGGTCTGTTGTATCCCAAAGTGGACCCATACTCGTTCGAAGAAGAGCTTGGCAGTATCTACCACTGTGATTTTCTTCTTGCAGGCTGTGAGGATGGCCATATTCGAAAATCGATCAACAACCACAAATACACAATCATTGCCCTGCTTGGTGGACGTAAGGATAGACATGTAATCCTTTGAGATGGATTCCCAAGGCTTCTCGGGGGTAGGAAGAGGGGTGTATAAGCCTTGCTTCTTGATGGATGGCTTGGAAATGGCACATGCAGTGCATGATTTGATATACTTGCTGACATCCTATCAAAGTTTTGGCCAATAAAAATGTTTCTAGAGAATGGCCACAATTTTCTCCATGCCAAAATGTCCTGCCATCCGACTGTAGTCAGCTTCCCAAATAATCTTTGCACGCTAACTTGCAAGAACACAGAGATGGCCTAGATGGCATAAAAACCCATCCTGAATGTGAAAATTGGTGACAGTCTCTCCTATACCCAAGACTTGATAGGTGGTGGTGAATTCTATATATTGTTGATAAAGTTAGGGCTAATCATATGCCTCATGTCCAAAGGACTGGAGTATAGTGGTGAGTGCAACAACGGGAGGTCAACTGAGGCAGTCAGGGACACAATTTGTGCTCCCTATCTTATACTCAATGTTAATATGGAATTGCTGCATGTAGTTGGACCACTTCTGATGGCAGTCGTTCTGCAACTTCCCTTGTGTTTGTATGAATTGTAGAGGATTGTGATCAGTGTGGATGGTCATCTCCTTTCCCATAATGTAATGTTTCCATTGACGACGATATTTTACAATGGAATAAATTTCCTTGTCATAGGTGGGGTATTTTCAAAAAATATTTGAGAGCGTCTCACTATGGCATGCCACCAGATGACTGTGCTAAGTGAGAATTGCACCTACAACATATTTAGATGCATCAATATCAATATTGAATGATTTTTGCAGATTAGGAAAAGAGAGTACTGGAGCTGAGCATAAGTGATGCTTGAGATCATAAAATGATCGTCGTTGTTCCTTCCACCATACAAATTTTCCCTGCCACCTTCCTTGGTCATGTGGCTAAGAGCCCATGAAATATGGGAAAATCCGAACATGAACCGTCAGTAGAAGTTGGCCAGTCCCAAGAAGCTCCGAAGCTTGGTTAGTGTGGTCTGGGCTGGCCAATCACAGATGACTTGGATCTTAGTGGGATCAACATGTACCCCATGCTCATCAATAATATATCCCAATTATTGGACCCTATTCATGCCAAAGGAACATTTTTCCAAGTTGGCATATAGCTTGTGCTATCACATAGTGCTCAAAACCTGTTGAATATGCTGCATGTGCTCCTCCCAAGTTCTGCTGAGTATGAGGATGTCATCCAAATATACCACCACAAAAGTGGTTGTGAAGGGTATGAATACATCATCCATCATACTCATGAAAGTGGTCAGTGCATTTGTTAAGACAAAGGACATGACCAACCACTCGAAGAGACCTTATTTAGATTTGAAAGTTTTCTTCCATACATCAGTTGGTTCAATGGGAACCTGGTGGTAGCTAGACTTTAGGTCAATCTTGATGAAGAACTTTTCCCCCTTGAGTTGGTCAAGACGGTCATCAATCCTGGGAATTGGGTACCATTTTATGACTGTGATTTTTTTGAATGCTTTGTAATCAATGCTGAGTCGCCAAGTCCTGTCCTTCTTCTACACCAGTATAATTGAGCTTCCACAAGGGGAGGAGCTGGGTCTGATGTGCCAATTTTGATGAATCTCTTGGATCTGACACTTGATTTTTTCATTTTTCATCATCAAGTTATGATAGAATGGTCCATTAGGCAGAGGTGCACCAAGGGTTGGATCAATTGGATGCTTGACTTGGTAGTGCATCGATACCCTGATGGGTGAGGAGAAGATGTCTCTGTACTCTTCCACGATCCTGTCCACTTTCTTCTGCTAAAAAAAGAGGCTCTGTGTAGAGGCCGCAGATGTGGAAGTGACCTTCTACTTACTATGAACATGGATCACAAAGAAGATGAACTTCCCAGTCTGTGAAATGACCTTACTCCATTTCTTAGTAGAGATTAAAGAAATAGCGGTAGGCAACGCTACCTATGGTATCCTGTACAATTGTCTACCCAAAGTAATAATAACACTGTGGGGTCTAGAATTATACACATCATGATTCTTCCAAAAATATGGTTGTCCTAAAATAACATCACAAACATCAAGGGGATTAATATCACACAATACCTCATCTTTGAAAGGCTTGATTTCGTAGGGTAGACAACACTGTTGGATGAAACAAAGATCTCTTCCTTGGAGAATCTAGCCGGTGGTGTAGGGTTGCAGGTGTGGTTTCATCGACATGTCCAACCGCTTGGTGACCTCTACTGAGATCAGGTTCTTCTGACTACTGCTATCGACAATGAAATGAAGAGGATCCCCCTTTACCCACATTTATGAGTGAAAGAGGCATTCCCCTTCCACTGGTTCTTCTGGTTCACTTGGCTAGACTTTGGTGGTAGCGACAGTGGCAATGGGTTCAACATTGATAATATGATTACATCCTTATGGATTTGATTAAGAATTATAATCAACCTCTGACTTGCAACCTTCAACTCAACCACAAGTGACTACTTGGAGCGACATTCTTCAGTGTTGTGCAAAGGGATTTTATGGTATTCACACCATTTTTGCTTGTCCTTCTTCGTCTTCTAATTTCCCTTCTTGTGTTGCAGATTGGAATGGTTGTCCTGAGAGTGGAAAGATTTTCTCTGTCCCTTGCTATGTGGGTTGGTTCCACCTTTTCCTTGCATCAGCTGTGAGGATTTTGTAGATCCAAACTCTCACCTCTTCTGCTTAAATTTCTGCTCGATCTTGACAACATATCTATAAGCCGTACCCAATGAGGCGATGTACATAAAATCCTTTTCTGTTTGAATGTATCTATGCAAACAACCACATTATTTGAGCACCAAATGTCATGTAGAGTATTTGATACCCAATTTGGTGCACAGGGTATGGAAAATATTGGTGAAATATGGTACGGTCTGGTCACTTTCTTGATGTAGGGTGGTCCATCTGGTGTACTTGTCCTCGTAGCTTCCAATAGGGTAGTACTATTCTTTAATGGAATCCCAGAAGGAATCTCATGTAGGGGAAACCATAAATATTGCATATTCCTCTATGTCCCTTTTCTCAGAATAAGTATCCCACCAATCTTTAACATGGGGGACGACCTTGAGGAATGCAAAAGTAATATTTTCCCTATCGAAAAAATTGTGGACTGAAAAATATCGTTCAAGCAGATTCAACCATTTATCTACAATATCCACATCTATCAGTCCTTCAAATAATGTAATATCAAAGTTTACCTATACCTTGAAGGGGGTTGCTGTTAGAATATAGAAGATGGTGTGCTCGTTTTACCATTGACGATACCCTCGTCACCCAACCATAGGCCGAAGCCACCCTCTGAGCACCTTAACCTTGACTGAGAATTACTCCGGAAGAAAACCTTAGGCTAGATAGCCAAACAAGGTGTAGCTTATCTTCCTCCAAGGATAGCGCACCAACAATAGCTGATCAGATAGTCCAAACCCTAGCCAAGAGATAGTCCAATCTCATACTGAAAACTAGCTACTGCTGCAGCTGTACCTGTAGCCCTCCTCCACATGTGCACACCAAACTGGGAACTGCAGTGCGTACCAAACTGGGAACTGCAGTGCACACCAAACTGGGAACTGCAGTTCTAAGATGCTGTCAAATGAGAACTGGCGCCTTGTATTTATAGTGGTTCTACCATATTTGTTGGGGCCGACTTCTCCTTCTGGATATGTGTCTGTTCAATATATTATTATTATTTCTGGCCGATTTCTTCCCTTGGAGGCTAATAACCTAATATTAATTATCTTCTTGAGCCGACAAGACTTCTAGGGTTATTAGCCAACTCATTAGGGTTTTCTCTTTCTTTTCAGAGTCTTCTATTCTCGTCAGGTTCACACGTGGAGGTAAATACCTCCTGCAGCTACCATAATATTAACACTCCCTCCTAGCTAGGGAGGTATTACAGGTAATGGTCTTGAGCACAAAAATATACCATTTACCCGGTAGCATCAATATAGTCATCTAGACTATCTCATGACTAGATCATGAGCATCACCATCACCATCAACTGCATCATCTCTCAAAACCATACTTCATCTGAGTAATTATACATGATGTTGGATAAGTCACTCACACCATAGAGTGATACAAGAGCCATTCTTATAATCTAGAGGAGTAAATGCTCTGAACTAATTTCCGTCTGGAAAATCTCTATTCATCATTTGTCTGGATGGTGATTATTTTCAGTAAACTGCTGATAGTCTTCAAGGCAGTTAGAATAGAACACAACTATGTCTATCCATAGTAGTACATAAATACAATCCAGTGGATCACTACCACACCAAGTAACATACAAGTACTTGATAAACAACGTATAGTTACGAACAGTGGAACATATCCACCACAGTAGTCTTTATCTACTGTCATACAATCTTCATAACAAACATCTAATAGCAACCTGCATAGAAACAATGTTATGATATATACTGAATTATTTGGGCCAATATTTCACTCACATCTGTGAGATCTCAAAGAATATCTGCCTCACGAACAGTGGAACATATCCACCACAATAGTCTATATCTACTCTCTTCATAACAAACATCTGATAGCAACCTGCATAGAAACAATGTTATGATATAAATTGAATTATTTGGGCCAATATTTCACTCACATCTGTGAGATATGAAAGAATATCTGCCCCCAGAGTAGAACAATGAGATATCTGGACTATTCTTCTCAAGCAAGGAAGAATAACTGTCATGTCTTCTGAACATGGACCATTCCCCAACCTGGGCCATTCTTCCTACACTAATCAAAGTGCACCCTGGAGAGAATGTATAACCCTAAGGAATGTTGAGTCTGGACCATTCCCCACCCTGGGCCATTCCTCCTACACTAATCAAAGTGCACCCTGGAGAGAATGTATAAACCCTAAGAAATGTCTGTCCCTGATTGATGAGCCTGGACCATTCCCCACCCTGGGCCATTCCTCCTACACTAATCAAAGTGCACCCTGGAGAGAATGCATAAACCCTAAGGAATGACTGTCCGGACCATTTCCTCTCTTAACCACAAGAGGAAAAGACTCTCCTGTATCAACCTCCAAAACAAACCATTCGTCATGTTAACCACAATGAGAAATCACTATCCGACGAGGCAGGCCAGTCTTCTTGAGTAACCCTCAAGAAGAGAGACTGTCCTAGATGATTCCCCATGTTAACCACAATGGGAAGTCATCGTCTATGATACATAAAAAATCCAACTACTTTCCATGTTAACCACAATGGAAAGTGACTGTCCGTCAGAAGTCTCAATCCACTTTCCGAACAGGAAAGCATTTGTCCAATATGGACTATTTTTCAATTTTAAAGATGAATGTCTTTAATAATGTTTTCAGTGCTCCCTCCTAACTTGGAGAGTCATTTCTTTATTTTCGAATAAGAGGGAAGTTGTTTCCACGAGTTCCAACTTGAGTACGCAAACTCTTTCATCTTGGATAGAATCTTTACCAAAATGTCTGCTTATCTTCTCATCTGTGGAGATATGTATTGGAGAAATCATTTTCTCCTTTCTGGACTTCATCATGGATAATGTAATGCTTGATTTCAAATGTACTTTAGTCTGGAACACTATGAAGGCTTCATGTAGATCTAAACAATAGAGTATATCATAGTTGGAAAACTGGAACATATCCATGTGGCACTTCTTCTGTCATCATGAGATCTGATCTACTGAGTAGTCATCTTGATGTTATAGGAAATCTTCACCACGCTTTTGTTGTGCACTGGAGGTTCTCCACCAAGTTATATTCTTTTATCTGCATATAAGAATCTCTTTCTGGTATGCCTCAAAGTCTTGAGATTTCTCTTCATACGTTCTTTATTCAATTTCTCTGGAGAACATTCTTTGTATTCATTTGATGTAGAACTCCAACTCATGGATGTTGCGGATGATATAATGACTCATGTAGATATAAGTCTGGTTTGCTGGAACAAGTAATCATCATAGTATTCTCCCTCCATCTGGGAGAACCTCTGGTTCTGGGTCTCGCAATGCTTTTATTCATAAGTCTTCCACACACTGTTCTTCATCACGACTTTCAGTTCCTCTGCTTGATTGCTTTTAGTGAGTTCATATCAAGCTGGTAATCTTGTGATTCTTGATACAATGACTGGTTGTTCTGGTTCCTCTTTCTTTCTTGGAATCCTCATGTTCTTCTTCATGTTTTTCTTTAGTTCTTGGGTTCATGGAGTTTCTTATAGATTCTATGCCCTAGAGATTCC
>ML800809.1:112289-136229 GCA_009831015.1 Picea engelmannii
GTCTCTTCATGATTGATTCGGCTTAATGGCTTCCACATGATTTGTATCTCATCTTTTCATGTGTATTATCTAATGATATCCATTTCCATCTTGTTTGTTCTTCCATAGGTATAGTTCTTCTTGGAACACATTATCTTCCAAGATATAGATATACAAGATATGTATAGAGACGATGCAAACAAGATATGTACAAGAAATAAGAGGAGTGTTGTTACCTTTTTAGAAGAAGAAGTCTCTTCCATCCTGCTTAGTCTTATTTGTAGGTTCCTTTTCTTCGACAATCGATGCTTCATGTTTCTCCTTCCTTTTCTTTATCTTAGGACACTGATTCTTGTAGTGACCGTACTTTTGACAGTTGAAGCATTGTACTTTTGAAATGTCTTTCTCTTGATTTGGCTTCCTCCTTGAACCAAACTTCCTTTTGTTCCTGAAGTTCTTGAATCTTGCTGTGAAAGCTTGATCGTCATACTTATTTTGGGGTTTCTCTTTTGCATTGATCCTTGATTCTTCTTGTGCACAACAAGTCCAAAGTTCTTCAAATGTTGGGTACTCCTTCCTTGTGTTCATGCTTGCGGAAAATGCATCCCATGTCTTGGGAAGACCATTGAGTACTATGTTCACCAATTCCTTCTGTGAAGTGATCTCTTCAATAGCTTGGAGTTGATCTCTTAACTGGGATATTCTTACAAAGTATGATGTTATGCTGTCATCATCATTCATCTTCATGTCACGGAGCTCATTCTTCAGACTCATAACTTGTCCAATGTTTATGACTGAGAAGAGATTTGTTAGGGCATCACACATCTTCTTCGATGAGTCAATATGGGAGATGTAGGGTATCAAGTGGTCTTTTATGGAATCCACTATGATACTCATGGCATTGATGTCAACATCTTTGAACTTCTCCATAGCTGCAATGTTCTGCGGTTCCTTCTCTTTTCCTTCTTCAAACTCTGGCTTCACAATCTTTCCTTTCATGATATCCAACACTTTATTCTTGGCAAGGATGAGGTCAATCCTTGTCTTCCACGCTTTGAAGTTAGAGGCTCCATCTAACTTGTTCTCAGACTTCAAAGAGTTAATCATGGATGCTTGACTTGGTCAAACCCTAGATTTGACTAGAAATTTAAACTTCACATCTTGGCTTGCTGAGAGTATCAGGAGATGCGTTAGGCTAGGGTGCACTGATCTGTCTGGAGATTAGTTCAATATCTTCACTTAATGTGATTCAACAAGATGTTTAGGGTTTCTACAACTGCTCCTACTAGTAACCCTAGCGACAGTGTTTTGGGAGCTTCTTCTGCTAGTAACCCTAGCGGCAGTGCCTCAACGAGCTCAATATCCTAGCAGCTATGTTTCCTTCCAACATTTTAGGTTGAATGAAGGGGCTATGGGCCCATAACCTGTTATAATATAGAATATGGTGTGCTAGTTTTACCATTGACGATACCCTCATCACCCAACCATAGGTCGAAGCCACCCTCCTAGCACCTTAACCTTGACTGAGAATTACTCCGGAAGCAAACCCTAGGCTAGATAGCCAAACAAGGTGTAGCGCATCTTCCTCCAAGGATAGTGCACCAACAATAGCAGATCAGATAGTCCAAAACCTAGCCAAGAGATAGTCCAAGCTCATACTGAAAACTAGCTGCTGCTGCAGCTGCACCTGCAGTCCTCCTCCACATGTGCGCACCAAACTGGGAACTGTAGTGCGCACCAAATTGGGAACTGCAGTTTTGAGATGCTATCAAATGAGAACTTGCACCCTGTATTTATAGTGGTTCTACCAGATTTGCTGGGGTCGACTTCTCCTTCTGGATATGTGTCTGTTCAATATATTATTATTATTTTTGGCTGACTTCTTCTCTTGGAGGCTAATAACCTAATATTAATTATCTTCTTGAGCCGAAAATAATTCTAGGTTTATTAGCCAACTCATTAGGGTTTTCTCTTGCTTTCCAGAGTCTTCTATTCTCGTCAGGTTCACACATGGAGGTAAATACCTCCCGCAACTACCATAATATTAACAGTTGCATGGCCGCTTGATGAAGATGCTTCTTCTGTGGGCAGCTTCCAAAGGATCTGTGCAAAGTTTTCCATCATTTCATTCCTTTGTCACACAAGGGCTTCCTTGAGAATTTTTTTAAAAGGATCTCCCACTCCATAATATTTCTTTCCATCTCCCATGGGTTTTTTTCGGGCTCGGCGTGGCCGATATTGCAATGACTGAATTGGTTCTAGTCCCAACTTCTTGTCGGGGACATGCATGAAGAAAAATAAATGAAGAGCGAATCACTCTGATACCAATGCTTTGGATTTAGGAGTGGAACAAACCGATTAACAAGCTGAATACAATAAACATAGAGATATGAAGAACAACACATATATCCAGTGAACAATATCTTCTACTGAATAAATGAAATAGGTCGAAACTATAAAACTACATAACTAAAACACTTGCTTGAATGGTGGTATCTATCTTTGAGAAGTTATGTGGCTGCTAGGTGCGTCTGTATGAGCATAATGATTACAATGAGGCTTCAGAGGCCTTTTTAACATTACTCATGAATTTGCAAACCCTAGACATCCAAAAATATAACCCTAGGAGATGAAACACCAAACGTTATGAGGGCCCCTATGGGTAAGATGGTACCTAAACTTCCCTTAGTCATAAATTTTGCATACAACCTCCGTTTTAGGCACACAATAGCCTGTTGGAAAGGTATTTTCGAGAAATACACATTACTCCATCAAAATCTAACTCCGTTTATAGTTTGACTGTGGCAAGACAAAAAAACACTGTTTAGGGCCCCAAAACGGCCTTGGAAGTACAACAAGATGTGCTGAAATGAAAACATAAAAATAAGCAAGTTAGATTAAGTGGGAGGCCACCAATATCCACCTTGAAAATGTATAGGGCTTCAGACAGCCCCGAAAGTGTAGAACCCATAATTACAAAGAAGTACAAAAGAACATGTTGAACTAAAAACTGTCAAGAGGAGCCAATTGGAATAGGTGGGTGGCCACCAATATCCAGCTGGATCATTTCTCCACCTACTTTTCCTATTGATAAACATGTAGTATCTTGCACAAAAAGTTTGAGTTCCAATCTTTTAGAGACCCCTGCAGAAGGACAAAACATGGTATTACTTCCTTGTAATGATAAGACAATACAAGTTCAAGGGGTGGTTGATTCAGAATTATGTCATGCTCCATTAGAGGAGAAACAAGAGGATAATGAATCTCCACCAAAGAACAAAGAAATATATAATATTCTTGAAAATTTGTCTGTCAATCTTAAGGAAGAATCTATTGCTTGTGATAAACATTATACTTCAGAGAACACTTATTTTTTTTTAATTGTAGAGAATGAAGAAGAACCTCTCGAAGTTAGACTTCTAGATCAGTCTAATTATCATCTTATCAAGAAGATTCTTGAACCTTATTACTCTGTGTTATAACCCTATGTTTCATAGGATCAACTGGTGACTGGAAAATTTTTACTCTTGATGTAATTTGGTTGTAAATAATATTTCATTTTGCAAATTATTTTCAAAATAAAGAATAAAGAAAGAAAAGAAAAAAGAAAGAAAAGAAAAAGAATAAAAGAGGGCATAAAAGAAAAATGGATAAGGCCCCATGCAATAATAATGACTTGATCCATACAACTTAACCATGGTCAAGTCTTTTTGAATTTACGCTGATAGGATTAATGAATAAAGCTTGGCTAAAATGTTTAATCTTAGCTAAGTAGATAGGTTGGTTAGTGAATAAATTTGATCAAACCGTTTAAACTTGATCAAATAGCCCATGGATAGAGTAATTTTTAGCCCAAAAATCTAATCTGGGTTAAATGTGTTAGGTAAATAGGTTAGAACATAGGTTAGCTGGCTTTCCTTCAATAAAAAGAGCATGATGTTGGATGAGATTCATTATTTTGATGTTCGAAGGTTGTGTTCTAACCCCTTGGTGGAAGAATGAAAGAAAATAACGCAAAAAACCCACAAATCCATGCTATCCTAAGTTTCTGCAGTGCAATATGATTCACGTGCCATGATTAAAGAGTGCGTCGAGATCTATGACCGAGCAAATGATGCTCAGATCAACAACCGACAAGTAATATCAGACCCCCTCGACCATTCTACCTTTAATGTCGGGGGGGGGGTCTGAGTTGGTGGTATTTCCCAGCGATCCCCATACTAATGTGTCACCATTTTGTTAACTTGAACCCCCCTTGCTCTAAAACAATTACCACCTAACCCCCCTCCGAGTAAAACAACCATACCAGTTTCTCATACCACTGTCATCTTGTGACATCACACTCCACTACCACCGCCATCCCATCATGTCACACTCCACTACCACCTCCCACAAGTCATGTCTCATTATATCGCCAACATATTCCCCTCCACTCACCTGTCGCACGTCAGATCTCGTTCACCTATCATCCAATCACTGCTTCCCACATCACCCTTGCTCACCCGTTACCCATCCTTTAATGTCCACCTCATACCCGAGTTATCCATTGGTTAATTAGTACAGGATAACATATCCATTAGCCTACTGAGCTATTCCCTGCGCCTCCAAAAGATACCTATTTTCCCTGATAATCCCGTTATTTTTCGCCATTCTTCCATTTTTCATGATACAGACACAACTGAAATCACTATTCCCTACGTTCTTTCCTTCCACAACCTCTATTAATTCTTGAAATCTACAGTCAACGTCATCCCCTATTCAAATTTTGCAGGCATCAGTTGAAGTGATGGTGACAAAGTCTAAACAATCGAAAATTGATGAAAATCCTTTCCTTCCGCCTCCAGTCGACATCGACTGAATCCCTCTAGCCGACAAAGATTACCTATTTTTCGAGCCCAAATGTGAATTTGATTTCGTTGAGCTACAATCTTGGTTCAAAGATACTTTCTTAGACTAGAGTGATGAGATCAGACTCTGGGAGTCCAATCTCCCACGATACCTGTTTCCCAAAATTCATCATTTCCCCAAATTCACCCTCAAGTTCTAGGATCATTACCTTCCCGATCAGAGAGCTACTGTTTCGTCCTCTGAAGAGACCCTGTTCACTATCACACCTGAAGCCATCGACTAGATGCTGCAAATAACCAGAGCCAAATCCTTTTCTCCTTTTACCATTGAGATCCTAATGGAAATGTATCAAGAATTGTCTTTTCTCCAAACACTGCAGATATTTGAACTTTTCCTCCTTGAGAGTTCCCCATTACCCAAAGAAAATCCCCCGTATCAGTCATTGATTTTCTCAGTAAAAGGAAATCAAATTATCTCCTCTCTTTGCATTCTACTTGGACGAGTGGGTAGATGGGCCAATCTTGGGTTATCTGTCTATTTTCTCTACCAAGGAAAATAACACAATGCAGTTCAACTACAACAGTTTCTTGGCCAAGAATATCCATGAAAAACTGTTCAAGTTTCCCACAGAAGGCATGTTCCGGTATTATTCAATACTGGCATACTTTTTCGTATTTTTTCAGACAGACAAATTCTTGTTTTCCATGCAGAAGCTAGATCAGAATCACAAACCACAACCAGTCACATCCTGGACGTGACTACTGAGAAGGAACTCACTAGATTTCACCTTCAATCAGTTCATAGATCAATTCTACCATCCAGTGGTAAGTATGCTCAATGACCGATGAGAACCAAAGATAAATGAAGAAATCCAACGATTTTTACACCTCTCAGACCTCGCCAATACCAGAGAATTGTACATGTACCAGAACCACATAGAGATTAGAATTTATGGATGCGAGTTGGCTCCCTACAAATTGCCTTGATATTTACCATGCATATCTTCTCCCTAGAATATATTAGGCAAGTGATTAACTCAAATGATATTCATTTTGTAGCCTTCAAGAAGAAACAACAATTGAGGATCAAGGGACATATAGGACCTTTCATCTGTAACAACCGAGTTGCAAGGGAAATGGGCAACAAAATTTTGAAGGAGATGAAGTTCAACATCAGTTTTCCGTGGCACTATGATCCCTGTGGAATTATCGCAGAAACCAGGCTAAAGAATAAAATATCCCCATATGCTCATGTTCCCAAACCCGAAATTGAGAAGTTCATGAATCAGACAGAGTGGGAAATGAACACTTTGGAAGACTCAGAACAATAGCCTCCTTCAACTAATGTTTCACAAACCATTAGTCCACAGGTACCAGTAGAGAAGAGGACCAGAAAGTAATTCTCCCCGTCAGTCACTGAATTCTCAACAGAGGATTTCCGGGTTTAAAGGAAAAAGTCCAAGATTAGTCATACCCCTGACAGATTTAGGGGAGAAGAGACTCAGTATACTACAGTAGTAGAGGGAGAAAATTCACCATTATTCTCAAGAAGTCATCAAACAATGTCTACCTCTTCATCAAAGAAGAATACTGACACCAAATTGACCGCTCAACCATCACAAGGATCCACAGGACTAAGTATTTTTGAAAAATACAATCTGATTAAGAAAAAGAATGAGATGCTGACCAACAACACCTATGCCCAATTCTGGAAACAAACATCAACAACACAACATAGTCTGCTCTCCACCTTTGATATTGAAAAGGGGAGAATGCATATGGATTTATTGCAGGCACAGGTGCCTCAACCAAAGAAAATTTATGACTACAAAAGGTCAACTTTTGAGTTTGATGCTGCAGAGTTACATCCAACTGACCAGATGGAATTACACAGACAAACCAGAGAAATGATTTTCTCAAAATTGGAAAACACTTCCACAACTGCCTCAAAGTTGCAGGTGTCTCTGAACAATGTTTAGACTCAACTAAAGCTGGAGAAAGTGTCATCTTTTACAAACGAAAACTAGATCAAATATTTAGAAGAGATGGTACTTAAAATTGGGTACAACCCCTCCAATGTGAAAGTAGCTGAAGAACTGATAAAGAAAAATAATGCTGACATAGCATCCTTGTGGAAACAATTAAAATTGCCAGCTACTGAAGACTCCCAGGCCAAAGAGATGGCTGAGACAAAAGGCCAAAAGGAAGAAATGATAAAGTTAATCATGGAACATAATGCATAGATCAAGGAGATGGAAGCATAATTGGAAAGGTTAGTAAAGGAAAAGGAACAAACAGATCCCATGGAAGTCAATCCATTGAGTGTGGTTCCCCTCACATGATTTAGCACAACGACAAAATCAACAACTGCCACGGTAGAACTTCCATCAGCTGCCCCAGTGACAGTTCTAGGGACATATGAAGCTCTAGCAAAGTCAATGGAGGAGATGACCTTACAAGGAGAAAAAATTAAAAAACTGCATCACGAAATAGAGAATCTCCAGAAACTTGAATCCTCCTTCCAGGCAAGCTACAACACTTAGAGGCACACATTAGAAAAAATTAAGCAGGAAATACAACAACTGCAAAAGAAAATAGTTGTGGGCAAAACACTAGCAGAAGCCAAAGAGAGCATTTGGATGGATATCTCAAAATCCATGACAGAAATATGGCCACGCATGCAGATCATGTTTGAGAAGCACGAATTAGTGTTAAGGCACAGGTAGGCCATTGACATGACAAAGGGAGAGCTGGGAGAAATTCTCATAGAGGAAAATGAAATCATCAGGTTTCTAAATTCAAAGACTAAGGATGAGCTGGAAAGTTTGGAAATTGAGGATAGGACAGAGACTATCCTCGAAGTTAAGAAAGTTTTGACCAAGAGAGGACTAATGTTGCAATTGGAGGAAAGAGCCCAGAACATGGATATTGGATTTCAGAGATTCTTCAACAAGATTGATTCTTTGCAAAAGAAAGGCCTTCCCAGTTTACTGGTCTTAAATGACAAGCTGATGACTTTGTCCGACTACAAGAAAAACATTGCCATGGTAGCAAAGGATAGCTCCAAGTTTTCAGGAATACAGGGTAGCATAACCGAAAATGAATTTTTAGAGACTCTACAGTTGGATTTCAGTATCCAACATGAAATCAAGTATATTTTCATCACCAAGCCAACATTCGCCAAATATACAGAGATGGACGAAGTTTACAAAACGTTACTAAAAGTCACCATTCCTAGTCAAAAGAGATGGGAGGATCTGTGCACTCTGATCGAGTGAGTGATGAGGTGTACAATCAAAGTCAACATGTAGAACAATCAAAGTCAAGTTGATGACTCACCAACAACCTTCCCCAAAATCAACACAAAGAATCTGACAGATCAATAGCAGTTCCTACAATTTTTTATTTTTTTATCTAGTTAGTTAGATTTGGATTTTGTCACATCCTGATCATTAATGACAGGATCGATTGTAATCGTTTCTATATATACTTCAAACTTAGAAGTATTGAGGGTTGATATTTATGCCCAAGCAAGATGTAAGCACTGTAATCTTTCTCAAGAGATCTAATAGTAATAAAAAGGATGTTTCACAGGATTCTTGCGTGTTAACTGTTGGTGATGTTTAATCCTCTTCGTTGAATGGTTTTTCTGTCTTCGTAATCATTTGTGTTTTCTATATCTGATCATTTAAAATAAGTTAAAGTTGCAGAATTTATCTTCGTATACTCTGATTCTGGATTTTAAAGATCTAAGTGTTTGTCTTCTGATGTTATGATAAAGAAATTCTTAAATGCTTCTTTATTTTAATTGATTATTTCATCTTTTCTGCCTATCCGTCATTTTAACTCTAAAGGATATAACAGTTTCATTATCCTGCCCTGTGAAAAGACCTTATAAAATTTGTTCTTTGGTCTCAAACTTTATAAAACAGACCCCATAGCCCAATGGATGCATAAACCATATTTCAACCATTTTATAAAACAAACAACATAGTCTTATTTATTTAACTAGCATAATATATAAAACCCAAAACTTGTTTAAATCTAACAGAGAGATCCCTCTCTAAAACTAGCAGGGCTAGATCCCAGTTTCGAAGTGGTTGGATAAAGTTACCTCTGATAAATTTCTTCTACCTTCTGACAACCTCTGGGAATTTATAGGGCGTTAACATAGTGGCGACCATACTGGGGAATTGAACAATGTTTCCATCCCATGATTTTTTTTCCCTAGACAAAGAAAAAATTATTTCTGAACTGATCACAAAATCTAAACTTATAAAGAGATAATGTTCAGAGGTTGTTAAAGTTTGTATATAATTAGTTTAAAATTTATTAAAAAAAATTAAAATTCTGGCTCCTAAAAGAGTTTTCACTAGATCTCATCCAGATCCAAAAACTGCAACGACAATAGACAATCCCGAAAAATTACTCAGAAAGAAAATTATTGCAGAGGGTTCCGAGAGTCACAGTCCTCTTCATAGGTCCCCTTCTCTCCTAGAGAAGCTTGTTTCCCTTAAGGATCTCGAGTTTGACATATATTTTGAACAAAGCCTTTTTAGAACAAAATCTGACAGCTTTGTAAGTGAAACAGTTTTAGATCAAACCATCCTACAACCTAGGACCCCTGAAATACTTTCTCCCAGGGCAGACGTTGATCAACAATTTCTTCAGGAATTTGACAAGTTATAAGATCTCGTAGCAAATCTTGATCAAGCCTTAGAAAAAGCTCACTTCCAACAGTCAGTTGAACTTTCTACCTTGACTATTGCTGCAACTTTTGTTAAACCTAAACTAGCTCACTCCGTTCCTTCCAAACCTTCATCTTCCACAGCTTCTGGCACTTCCCCTCCAATCACACAAGTTGTTGTTCAACCTCCTCCACCAATCATGGCAGCAAGATATGCTCCATTAGTGTTGGCTGCTCCTTTACATGCCATGCCTCAGGACTATCAAACCATACTTCCTCAATTTGTTGGTACTGGTCCTCTGAATGAAAAATAACATGTTGATAAGATGAATGATTATTTTGATTTGCAAGAAGTTGATGAGGCAAACGTCTAGATGAGAATTTTTGCATAGAGTTTGACAGGAGAAGTAAAAAAATGGTTCAAAGCACTATGACCTGCTTCCATAGTTGACATTGCTTCTTTCCAATGGAGTTTCCTTGATCGATGGGAGGTAAAGAAAAATCCTCTCCAAATTTTATCAGAATATGAGAATATCAAACAAAATCAAGGGGAAACAGTGCAGGATTATTGCATCCATTTCAACAATCTGTATAACGCAATTCCAGTTGATATTAAACCCCCATAAGGTTTGGATTTAATCAAGTTCCCTGATGGATTTGATGTTGATATGCCATATCAACTAAGGGAAATAAATTCTGTCACTCTAGAAGACATGTAGAAAAGTGCAGTGAGCGTAGAAGCGAATCTACTAGCCAGAAGAGCCAGGCAAAGAACAAAGAGAAGGGTTACAATCAAAGAAGATCCTTCCACATCTTCCTCAAATTCCAAATTAGATTCCATAGTTAGAAGTATGGAAATGATGATGGAAAGACTAACCATCGCTAACAATAATCCACCTAGGGAAAATCAACTAGCCCCTTAGATCAGAAATCCAAACTTGAGAAGAAACCCTCCCTAGATCAGACAGAGAGATACGAGAGATCAAAGAGAGAAAAGGGGGCTTGATCAACAGATTAGACCACCTCTTCAGGAGAATTATGCTGATGACGGGGAAGAGGTAATCGAGGAGTTGGATGACACTCACATAAACCTCATGGGATTCCATGATGATGACTCTATTTTTTTGAAGAACATGAGCTTTTCCTCCTCTCACAAACAAAGGTGAATGAGGAGGAAGATGAAACAAAACAACATGCCTTTGAGAATTCCATAATGGAGGTGCACATGCAGTATAACTTAAGGAGAAATAAGACTAATGATAATCCCACAAAAAATTCTATTGAATTGAAGAAGACGTCTGAGGCTAAGAAAACCTCAGATACCTCTCTCAAGAAAATCCCTAAGAAGAATAATGCCGAATCTTCTGCAAAGAAAAACCTCGAAATCTCAAAAAGATCAAATCAAACCGAGGTTGCATCTACTAGTCAACCAAATACTCCTACCCAAAGAAATATGACAGAAAAACCAGAAGTGTAGAGCCTAATCAAGATTTCCACCACCTTCAGTCTAGAAGGGGAACTAGCCAAATCAAAAATTCATATTCCCCTATTTGAATTGACGAGAAAAAATGATTACAGGTCACAGGTGATTAAAGAATTAAGCATTGAACCAGAGATAGGTACAAAGGCATTGAATATTGGATTAGGGACACACTCAAACACTGCAAATCTTATTGATGATCAACCCGAGTTGTTGTTCATCCTTGAAGTAGATGGACAAACTGATAACAATGATGTTCCCCCGTTCTATATTAGTCTGAATATCCATGATTTTTTTTTACACAATGCTGTGCTCGATTCTGACGCTTCTCACAACATGATGCCCAAAGCTGTGATGGAGAAGTTGTGACTTGATGTCACTCGACCCTACAAGTATTTGCACTCTTTTGAATCCAACAAGGTAAAATGTATAGGGATAATTAAATATTTATGCAATACCCTAGCTCAAACCCTAGTGAAAAGTATGGCGATGGATATCGTGGTTGTAGACATTCCCCCAAAATACGGTATGTTGCTATCAAAATCTTAGGCAACTAAGCTGAAAGTCACCTTGCAACTAGATATTTCCTATGCCACCATCCCGGTATTTGGACAACAGAGAAGACTGTACAAATAGACTCTGATGAAGTATATGTTCAACAGTCAGGAAAAACCACATAACTACCCATTATACTCTGCACATTCTGATCTGGATTCATTCATATTGTACAATGATTGTGATCTGGATAATCGAATTTCTTAGTTAGAAGATGACGTGCCTGACATTACAGAAGATAAAGAAATCACTCAGGTAAAGAACACTGTAATAGTAGAAAGTGATGAACTACCAACATATTTCTGGAGTATGGATTTTGATGGAGCTGTGAGCAAAGAGGGAGCTGGAGCTGGAGTCTGGTTGCACAATCACAAATCAAGGTATTCAGACAACCACTCTTACAAAATAAATTTCCAGTGCACTAACAACATAGATGAGTATGAAGCTTTGATGCTTGGCCTGAAACTACTGAAGAAGGTTGGTGCCAAACAAATTATGATAAGAGGTGACTCCGAACTGATTATTAAATAGATTAAAGATGAGTATGCGGCTAAAAATCCCAGACTTAGAGCTTATAGGAATGCTGCTTTGGATGCTCTTCAATGTTTCACATAAATTGACTTGTAGGTAATGCCCAGGGGACAAAACATACTAGCAGACGGATTGGCTACTTTAACAGCTACATGCAAAATACCTTTCATTCCCACTCACCAATACACAGTAGAGGTGAAATGTAGGCCAACTGTCCTAGACAACATCAAATACTGGCAGGTATTTGTAAATGACGATCAAATTGAAGACTTCCTACAGTGTAAGAATGACTTCGAATGTACAAATATAGACTTAGAGAATGATGATGATAATGTAAATAAATCTATTTTTGAAAATGGTAGTGTAAATAAAGTAGATTCAGAGGAATTGAATGAAAATGAATTAGATTCTGGTATTTTACATTTGAAAAACAATGTGTTACCTAGAGGTTTAGTTCCACTGGAAGACTTGTTTGATTTTAACGATGTAGAGAAAAAACCAAAAATTGAAGCTAGTGGTAAAGAGGTCGAAGAGTGTAACATAGGAACAAAGGAAAAACGCAAGATGATAAAATTTTCCAAATCTCTACTCCCTAAGAAAAAACGCAAATACATTGAACTATTTAAGGAATATGTAGATGTGTTTTTTTGGGGTTACGAGGATTTAAAATCTTATGACACAAGTATCATACAACATCATATCCCAATAAAATAAGAACACAAACCTTTCAGGTAGAAACTTAGGAGAATTAATCCCAAGTTGCTTCCCCTGATAGAAAAGAAAATTAAAAAGATGTATGATGCCAAAATTATAGTCCCCTTGAGATTTTCCAAATGGGTTTCTAATCTGGTTCCTACCAGAAAGAAAATTGGTGAAATCAGGTTTGCATTGATTTTAGAAATATGAACAAGGTTTCCCTCAAAGACAATTACCCTTTTCCTAAAATGGACCATATCTTACAAAAGGTAGTTGGGGCCAGTAGGATCTCCTTACTACATGGTTTCTCAGGTTACAACCAACTCCTTGTCCACCCAGATGACCAGGAGAAAACAACATTCACCACACCCTGAGGAACTTTCATGTATGTGAAAATGCCCTTTGTTCTGATGAACGCTGGTGCCACTTTCCAAAGAGCAATGGATATTTATTTTGTGGACAATCTTGGAAGATTTATAGTTATATATCTGGATGACGTGACTATCTACTCTAAATCTGACGAGGAACATTTATAGCATCTCAGAGGAGTGTTTGAGAAGTGCAGAAAGTTCAAGATTTCATTGAATCCCAAAAAGACCCTTTTCAGTTTAGAGGAAGGCAAGTTGTTGGGGCACACAATCTCTAAATATGGAATTAAAATAGACCCCAGTAGAATAGAATCCATCCAGAAAGTCGAAAAACCTAGGAACATCAAAGAGTTACAATCATTCATTGGAAAAATAATTTTCCTAAGAAGATTCATACCCAACTTGGCCGAACTTCTTAGGAATATCACAAATATGTTGAAAAAAGACACCAAAATTAGATGGAACATCGAGTCCAAACAATCATTTGAGAAGGTGAAACATGCAGTCACCCAAGACCCGGTTTTGATCAACCCAGATTACACCAAATATTTCTTTTTGTTCTCTTTCGCTTTTGAACACACCATCGCAGCAGTACTATTGCAAAAAAACAACGAAGGGTACCGACAACCCATAGAATTTTCAACAAATCTTTGAGAGATGCTACGTTAAACTACAACATAATGGAGAAACAAGATTTTGCTCTGGTAAAGGCCATAACATATTTCAGAGTCTATATTCTCCATTTTCACACAATTGCATATGTTCCGAATGCCGTGGTAAAAGATATCCCGACTCAGGATAATCCAGATGGTATGAGAGGAAAGTGGATTGCGGTTATTCTGGAGTATGACATAGAAATAAAAGCCACTAAACTGATCAAAGGTCAGGGTTTGGCCAAACTAATGGTGTAATCCAATTTTCATGCTCTAGACATTAATTTTTTTGGCTGCAGTTGATGAGTAGGAAGAGCAGGCAACTCCAAATGTAAAAGAGGTATTCTTAAACTCTCCTTGATACGCAGACCTCATTTTTGTACTTCATAACTTACAAGCTCCTCTTGGTTTGACTAAGACTGAAGCCATATTTATTAAACTGAAAGCATTGAAATACTGTATTCTAGAAGGAAACCTTTATTGGAAAGACCCTGGAGGTATTTTTCTTAATTGTCTATTGAAGGATGAAGCTGACGTGGTATTGCAGGATTTCCATCTAGGGGACTGTGGCGGGCATCTAAGTTGGAAGAACATAGCTAACAAGATTCTCAAAGATGGTTTATACTGGCCTACATTGTTTACTGATGTTCATTAGAAAGTCACTTCTTGCCACAAATGCCAGGTTTTTGAAGGTAAAAGGAAGCTTCTGCCTCTCCCCATGAAACTCATCTCGGTTGAAGCTCCATTCCAACAATGGGGTTTAGACTTTATCGGAGAAATACATCCACCCTCCTCGGGCCAACATAAGTGGATCCTCACAACTGCAGACTACTTCATGAAGTGGATCGAGGTTGTGCCATACATGCAAGCTACTGACTCTGTTATCATTAAATTTTTGGAAACTAATATTTTGTCTCGTTTTGGATACCCCAAGAAAATTATAGCTGACAATGCAACGACATTCAGATCCAAAATACTTATAGAGTTTTGTAGTCAATACCACATTACTTTGGGACACTCAACAACTTATTATCCTCAAGGAAATGAGCTGGCTGAGTCCTCAAACAAAAGTCTAGTGAATATCATTAAGAAAACGCTACAAGAGAACAAGAAGTCCTGGCATAATAAGTTGGTTCATGCTCTCTAGGCTGATAGACTAAGCCCCAAATGATCAATTGGTATGTCCCCATACTAGTTGGTATATGGTATCGAGGCAATGTTTCCTTTTTCTTTTGGGGTCCCTGTCATGAAACTGTTGCAGGAAGTACAAGCAGAGACAAATGATACCCAAAGAAGAATAAATAAAATGATCCAGTTGCAATAGTCCAAAGAAGAAGTGTATAACAAGACTCAGGTTATCTAGGAAGGTAACAAAATATTTATGACAAAAGAACTAAAGAGGGCGATTTTGAGTTGGGTGATTTGGTGCTGAAATGGGATTCCAAAAATGAGGATAAGGGTAAACATGGAAAGTTTGATAGCTTATGGAAAGGGCCTTACATCATTCAAGCATTCAAAGGAAATAACACATATTTTCTCAAAGACAGTGATGGAACAGACCTGCCAGGTGGACCTGTGAATGGCAGGATGCTGAAGCATTATCTTCCACCCCAATAAAGATCTCATAAATCCATTTCCACTATACATACCATTTATTTACATTCAGGTTGTGTATGGGTGATGTTGATCAGATGGTTGAATCCCATAGAGAAGGCCCTAAGCCACTGACTAGTGCCACTGAATTCTCAAAATAAAAACAAATCAGATAGCATAATAAGCAATGGAGAAAATATTTACAGACATCAGGAAGCAGGTTCTTGGCACCTCGCAAGGAGAGCACCTTCCCCAGGTGGAGCCACTGTTACAACCCTATGTTTCATAGGATCAACTGGTGACTGGAAAGTTTTTACTCTTGATGTAATTTGGTTGTAAATAATATTTCATTTTGCAAATTATTTTCAAAAGAAAGAATAAAGAAAGAAAAGAAAAGAAAGAAAAGAAAAAGAATAAAAGAGGGCATAAAAGAAAAATGGATAAGGTCCCATGCAATAATAATGACTTGATCCATACAGTTTAACCATGGTCAAGTCTTTTTGAATTTACGTTGATAGGATTAGTGGATAAATCTTGGCTAAACTGTTTAATCTTAGCCAAGTAGATAGGTTAGTTAGTGAATAAATTTGATCAAACTGTTTAAACTTGATCAAATAGCCCTAGGATAGAGTAATTTTTAGCCGAACAATCTAATCTGGGTTAAATGTGGTAGTTAAATAGGTTAGAACATAGGCTAGCTGGCTTTCCTTCAATAAAACAACCATGATGTTGGAAGAGATTCATTATTTTGATGTTAGAAGGTTGTGTTCTAACCCATTGGTGGCAGAATGAAAGAAAATAACGCAAAAAACCCACAAATCCATGCTATCCCAAGTTTCTGAAGTGCAATACGATTCACACCCCATGATTAAAGAGTGTGCCAATATCTATGGCTGAGCAAATGGCGCTTAGATCGACGACCGACAAGTAATATCGGACCCCCCCGACCATTCTACCATAAATGTCATGGGGGGGGGTTTGAGTTGGTGGTATTTCCCGGCGAGCCCCATCCTAATGTGTCATCATTCTGTTAACTTGGACCCCCCTTGCTCTAAATCGGTTACCACCTACCCCCCCACTCAGAGTAAACCACCATACCAGTTTCTCATACCATCGCCGTTGCATGAAATCACACTCCACTACCACCACTGTCCCCTGATGTCAGACTCCACTACCGCCTCCCACAAGTCATGTCTCATTATATCGCCAACATATTCCCCTCCACTCACCTATCGCACGTCAGATCTCGTTCACCTATCATCCAATCACTGCTTCCCACATCACCCTCGCTCACTCATCACCCATCCTTTAATGTCCACCTCATACCCGAGTTATCCGTTGGATAATTAGTACAAGCTAACATATTCGTTAGCCTGCTGACCTATTCCTCGCACCTCCAACGGATACCCGTTTTCCCCGATAATCCCGTTCTTTTTCTCCATTCTTCCATTTTTCACGATACAAACACCTCTGAAATCACTATTCCTTGCATTGTTTCCTTCCACAACCTCCATTAATTCCTGAAATCTACAGTCAGCATCATCACCTGTTAAAATTTCGCAGGCATCAATTGAAGTGATAGCGCCAAAGTCCAAACAATCGAAAATTGATGAAAATCCTTTCCTTCCGCCTCCAGTCGACATCGACCGAATCCCTCTGGATGACAAAGATTACTTGATTTTCGAGCCCAAATGTGAATTCGATTTCGCTGAGCTACACTTGTGGTTTAGAGACACTTTCTTAGACCAGAGTGACGAGATCGGACTCTAGGAGTCCAATCTCCCATGATACCTATTTCCCCAAATTCACCCTCAAGTGCTAGGCTCATTACCTTCCCGATCATAGAGCTATTTTTTCATCCTCTGAAGAGACCCTATTCACTATCACACCCGAAGCCATCAACCAGATGCTGCAAATAACCAGAGCCGAATCCTTTTCTCCTTTTACCATTGAGATCCTAACCGAAATGTATCAAAATTAGTCTTTTCCCCAAAGAGCACAAATCTTTGAACTTTTCCTCCCTAAGAGTGCCCCATTACCCAAAGCAAATCCCCCATATCAGTCATTGATTTTCTCAGTAAAAGGAAATCAAATTATCTCCTCTCTTTGCATCCTACTTGGATACTACTCGGACGAGTGGGTAGATGAGCCAATCTTGGGTTATCTGTCTATTTTCTTTACCGAGGAAAACACCACAATGCAGTTCGACTACAATAGTTTCTTGGCTGAGAATATCCACGAACAACTGTTCAAGTTTCCCACATAAGGAATGTTCCAGTATTCTTCAATACTAGCATACTTGTTCGTATTTTTCTAGACAAACAAATTCCTGTTTTCCATGCAGAAGCTAGATCAGAATGGAAAACCACAGCCGATCACATCCTGGACATGAATGCTGAGAAGGAACTCACCAGATTTCACCTTCAATCAGTTCATAGATCAATTCTACCATCCAGTGGTAAGTATTCTCAACAGCCGATGAGAACCAAGGATAAATGAAGAAATCCAACGAATTTTACACCTATCATACCTCGCCAAGACCGAAGACTGGTACCTGTACTAGAACCACACATAGATTAGAATTTATGGATGCGAGCTGCCCCCCTACAAATTGCCCAGATATTTTCCCGTGCGTATATTCGCCCTGGAATATATTAGATGAATGATTAACTCAGATGATATTCATTTTGTAGCCTTAAAAAAGATACAACAATTGAGGATCAAGGGACAGATAGGACCTTTCACCTGTAACAGTTGAGCTGTAGGGGCAGTGGCCGATAAAATTTTGAAGGAGATGAAGTTCAACATTAGTTTTCCGTGGCACTATGATCCCTGCGACATTATCGCAGAAAACAGGCTAAAGAATAAAATCTCCCCATATGCTTATGTTCCCAAACCCGAAATTGAGAAGTTCATGAATCAGATAGAGTGGGAAATGAACACTTTGAAAGACTCAGAACAACAGCCTCCTTAAGCTAGTGTTTCACAAACCATTACTCCACAGGTACCAATAGAGAAGAGGCCCAGAAAGGAAGTCTCCTCATCAGTCACTGAAGTATCAACAAAGGATTTCCGGGTTTACAGGAAAAATCCCAAGATCAGTCATACCCCTGATAGATCTAGGGGAGAAGAGACTCAGTCTACTACAATAGTAGAGGGAGAAAATTCACCATTATTATCAAGAAGTCAACAAACGATGTCTACCTCTTCATCAAAGAAGAAGACTGACACCACCTTGATCGCCTAGCCATCACAAGGATCCACAGGACTAAGTATTTTTGAAAAATACAATCTGATTAAGAAAAAGAACGAGATGCTGACCAACAACACCTATGCCCAATTCTGGAAACAAACATCAACAACAAAACATAGAATGCTCTCCGCCTTTGATATTGAAAAGGGGAGAATGCATATGGCTTTCTTGCAGGCACAGGTTCCTCAACCAAAGGAAATTTCTGACTACAAAAGGTAAACTTTCTAGTTTGATGTTGTAGAGGTACATCCATCTGACCAGATGGACTTGCACAGACAAACTAGAGAAATGATTTTCTCAACATTGGAAAACACTTCTACTACTGCTGCAAAGTTGCAGGTGTCTTTGAACAATGTTTAGACTCAACTAAATCTGGAGAAAGTGTCATCTTTTGCAAAGGACAACCAGATTAAATCTTTAGAAGAGATGGTACTTAAAATTGGGTACGACCCCTCCAATGTGAAAGTAGTTGAAGAACTACTAAAGAAAAAGAATGTTGACATAACATACTTGAGGAAACAATTAAAATTTCCAGCTACTGAAGACTCACAGGCCAAAGAGATGGCTGAGACAGAAGGCCAAAAGGAATAAATGCTAAATTTAATTATGGAACATAACGCACAGTTCAAGGAGATGGAAGAAAAATTGAAAAGGTTAGTAAAGGAAAAGGAACAAACAGAGCCCATGGAATTCATTCCACTGAGTGTCGTTCCCCTCACAGGAGTTAGCATAGTGACAACATCAACAACTGCCACAACAAAACTTCCATCAGCTGCCCTAGTGACAGTTCTAGGGACATTTGAAGCTTTAGCAAAGTCAGTGGAGGAGATGACCTTACAAGGAGCATAAATTAAAAAATTGCATCATGAAATGGAGAATCTCCAGAAAATTAAATCCTCCTTCCAGGTAATCTACAACACTGAGAGACACACATCATAAAAACTTAAGCAGGAATTACAGTAACTGCAAATGCAAACAGTTGTGGGAAAAACAATAGCAGAAGCCAAAGAGAGCATTTGGATGGATATCTCAAAATCCATGACAGAAATTTGGCCACTCGTGCAGATCATGTTTGAGAAACACAAATTGGTGTTAAGGAGCAGGCAATCCATTGCCAGGACAAAGGACGAGCTGGGAGAAATGCCCACAGAGGCAAATGAAATCATCAGGTTTCTAAATTCGAAGACTAAGGATGAGATGGAAAGTTTGGAAATTGAGGATAGAACAGAGACTATCCTCGAAGTTAAGAAAGTTCTGACCAAGAGAGGACTAATGTTGCTATTGGAGGAAAGAGCCCATAACATGGATATCGGAGTTCAGAGATTCTTCTGCAAGATTGATTCTTTGCAAAAGAAAGGCCTTCCCAGTTTACTGGCCTTAAATGACAAGCTGATGACTTTGTTTGACTACAAGCGAAAGATTTCCATGGCGGCAAAGGATAACTCCAAGTTTTTAGGAATACATGGTAGCATAACCGTTAAGGCATTTTTAGAGACTCTGCAGTTGGATCTTAGTATCCAACATGAAATCAAGTATATTTTCATCACCAAGCCAACTTTCGCCAAATATACAGAGATGGACGAAGTTTACAGAAGGTTACTAAAAGTCACCATTCCTAGTCAAAAGAGACGGGAGGATCTGTACACTCTGATTGAGTGAGTGATGAGGTGTACAATCCAAGTTAGCATGCAACACAATCAAAGTCAAGTTGATGACTCGCCAACAACCTTCCCCAAAATCAACAAAAAGAATCTGACAAATCATTAGCAGTTCCTAAAATTTTGTATTTTGTTATCTAGTTAGTTAGATTTGGATTTTTCCACGTCCTGATCGTTAATGACAGGATCAATTGTAATATTTTCTATATATACTTCAAACTTCAAAGTATTGAGGGTTGATATTTATGCCCAAGCAAGCTGTAAGAACTGTAATCTTTCTCAAGAGATCTACCAGTAATAAAAAGGACATTTCATAGGATTCTTGCGTGTTAATTGTTGGTGATGTTTACTCCTCTTCATTGAATGGTTTTTTTTGTCTTCATAATCATTTGTGTTTTCTATATCTAATCATTTAAAAGAAGTTAAAGTTGCAGAATTTATCTTCGTATACTCTATTTCCGGCTCTTAAAGATCTAAGTGTTTGTTTTCTTATGTTATGATAAATAAATTCTTAAATGCTTCTTTATTTTAATTGATTATCTCATCTTTTCTTCCTATCCATCATTTTAACTCTAAAGGATCTAACAGTTGCATTATCCTTCCCCATGAAAAGACCTTATAAAATCTGTTCTTTTGTCTCAAAATTTATAAAACAGACCCCATAGCCCAATGGATGCGTAAACCATATTTCAACCATTTTATAAAACAAACAACACAGTCTTATTTATTTAACTAGCCTAATATCTAAAACCTGAAACTTATTTAAATCTAACAAAGAGACCCCTCTCTGAAACTGGCAGGGCTAAATCCCAGTTTCAAAGTGGTTGGATAAAGTTACCTCTGATAAATTTCTTCTTCCTTCCGACAACCTCTGGGAATTTATAGAGCGTTAACACTCTGAAAATTTTGATGACGTGTTTCCATGGTTTTTGAGTGCATGTGAACATGAACCTAGTATAGATAATCATTTTATTTCCAATGTCTTAAAAGAGCATGAGGAAAACACTATTCAGTTAGCAAAACAAGTTATTGTAGATATGCATGGTGTTAAAAATTTTACATCTTTCTTAGGAGAAGGTAGAATTGATTTTGATAAGGTTGATTATGTTAATATATCTCCTAAATCAAAGATTTTGAATGATTCATTAATAACTAATAATGATTTGGGAAATGATATTTCTTTTGAGGATATTCTTCGTAGAGAAGCTTTTCATTCTTTGATTTCCAATAGCCATTATTTTTTATATCCTGATATGTTTTATGATTCTGATGTGGATATAGTTATACTTGATTCTTCGAGAGTATTATCTTCAGAATCAAATTTTAATGAGAACCCAACTATCAACGATCCATGCTTTGGGAATGAAAAGGATGATAAGGTGGCCCTGGAGTCATTCTAGTATCTCCCATGTCAACCTTTGAAATGGGAAAATGTCATTTCTATGGATACTTGCAAAAGTATGTCTATTCTAGATTCTTGCATTGTCTTGTATGTGAAATATGAAAGGCATTAATATTGCCATGAATATTTGTTTGACACCATTGGTGTTATTGATACTTTTCCTATATGGTTGGATCATTTTTATTTTGTACAATTTGAGTATCATTATTCTTCTCAGACTCTTGATCTTTTGGAACATCAATTCCAAGATAATAAGGCAATCCAGTCCTTACCAATGATTGTGTCAAATCCTTATTATCTTACTTCATAAACAAATGACATTATTGACAGTAAGGCATTTATTCAAGGTAATATTTTGAACACTTTCACTCCTAACTCACATCATGTATGTTTCCTTCCCATAAATTCTCTTCAGCAGTTCCATGTTCCTAGATATGAACATTATGATAGAATTGGAATTTGGCTAGAGAATTCTTATATGAAAAATTTCCTAGTCAATTTTAAAGAAATCATCTTACTCATGCTGAATAGAGATGTTTTAATTCTTTCTCTCTTTCATAAAAGAATACTCTTCTGCATGTTTCTTATCTCCAATGATCATGTGATTGCAAGCTCATAATTACTTAGATTGCCACATTGGCACTATGATTTCACATAGTGTTTGATAATCAATGTAGCGTAGAATAGTTTTAGGAGTATATTTATTTTTTGTTGTCTCAGTTTATTTCTTTTCAAATAATGCAGTTATGAAGATGTTACGCTAAAGATGAACTATCACCAAGATACATTCAGGGGGGATTCTTCTTATCCTTCATCTCTCTTTATTATTAATCATATTCCCCACAACTACATTGGTTAAACATTTCTTTTCCAATCCTATCTTAAGACTTCTGATGATTAGTTGACCATTAGATGAATATGGTTTTGAAATTGTCAGTGCAATTAGTCCTTTGCAAAGATTGCGAAGCAAGAATTATTTAAGAAAGAAAAATGAAATAAAATTTGATGTAACCTGATTGATGATACTTTTATAAGATTGATGTCATAACTGTAAGGTTAGTTCAGGTTTCATTTTTCTTTTCCAAAATTGTATTCTATTTTATTTTTATTTCAATAAAAGGTCTAATTAACTGAACATATCATATTTTGGTTTGGAGATGTTTCTTTGATATATTGGTATGCTTCGAGCCTAATTTTGGTTAGGAAAAGTCATGTACATTTTATCTTCTTTTTTCTTCTTCTGGTTGTTTGAATTTTCATAGTCCTTTGGATCAGTTTAAAAGTTGTGTACATTCTGTTTTTGTTTTTGTTTTCTATTTGTTATTTTTGTTTGATTCTTTAATCACTTTAAGTTTGAATAAAGGGGGAATTTTTCGAGGCTACATAATTGTAATTTATACTTTTTATTATTATAGATGAGGTTTCTTTATCTAAAAACATCTACATTAGGTTTTAGATCTTTGGCATTGATGAATGACAATGGAAGAACACTAAGACTTATTTTAAATTGTGATGGTACTCTTTAAGTAGAGGAAAAAGTATATATCTATCTTTCATTTGAATCCCATCCATCATCCCACCACATTAAAGTAATCTTCTACATTGATGGTTTAAGGGAAACTTTTGGGGTCAATTTTTTTAAAGTATGACATCTATTTTTAAAAGTAAGATTATCTCTTGTGCCACCTCACTTCCTTTACCCAATTGCATATGCAATTTTTACAAATCAAATCTAAAGGGTGTAATTAATTAAAAAGGGAGTTGAAAGCACTGCAAAGTGTGCGAAGTACAAGTAAAACTACTAGGGCTATGTATGCTCGCTAGAAGCAGGGCCATTCTTGTATGGTACTGATACATCCTCGTCGGGGCTATGGACACTCACAAGAAGCAAATCAATGTCGGGAAAAGAGGTATATTTTACACTTATATAGCTATCTACTTATCATAAAACTCTAGAGTTGTACCTTTTTCTATTCAACAATATGAAGATAGTACAAATTGAATATTTCCTATTTTGGATTCATTGTTTAAATATAGAATAGATATTAAGTACTCGACATTTTTGGATTTATACTGTTAAATTTGTCTTATGTGGGACCCACAATATCTAAGAATGTTAAAGAATATTTTGAAACTTGTTTTTTGGTTTTTAATAAACTAAATCCCCATTATATTAATAACATAGATAAGTGGTTCACCCAGTTTGTCGCCATTTGTTGATCCCTCAACAACCCCTCT
>ML800809.1:136318-176258 GCA_009831015.1 Picea engelmannii
TCTCATTGGATCCTATTTTTCTTAATTTGAAGGGGTGGTTCCATGGTAAGACGACTTATTTCCTTTTTTAGTTATTTTAGTCTTTTCATTCTTTTCATATTTGAGTGATTTTATGTTCTGTTCTTTTGGTTTATCCTTAATGGGGTTATGACATAATTTAATGATGAATTCCATTCTATGGTTTGTATTTGTCGCGATCTTGAAATGTCAAGAGAATGGAGAAACCCCAAAGCTAATCTCAAAAAAGATGTTATTTAGAACTTGAATTTGTGGTGCAATTATTCTTTATATTCATCACTAGTTCAAGGTAGAACCAAAGCCATAGAAGAAATAAAATTTTGTTTCCTTTAGTTTCATTTAAATACATCATAACCTACTTATGACTATTGTTTAAATTCATTATTTGGAAGGTGCAATTCTAAAAAACAAATATTGGCCAAGTGTACACCTAACATAGCCTCAAAAGATGAGTGTCCAAGTGGCTCGATGTTTTGGTTGCTCAGTGGTCCGATGGTCTGATCGAATTCTTCATTATAATGTTCAATATACAGGTGGTGTCCTAGTTATCCAATGTCCTAGTGGTTGAAATATCTCGGTGGCTCGATTATATTATTTATATTTTTCATGGGGGACGGTGGCCCAGTTAACCGATGGTGTAAATATTCCAGTGGCTTGTTTTATTTCTTTGTTATAATCCACAACAATAACTCGATCACCCATGTCCCGATGGTCCAAATGAGTTTTAATTGATACAACATAATAATCAATCGATTGTCAAATTTCTCGGTGAACCGGTGGTCTAGCGGCCCTCGGGTTCTACACGATAAAGCATAATCAACAGTGGTGATCCGATTTCTAGGTGGTATGATGTCTCGATGATTCAGTGATTCGGTTAATGGGAAGCATTATGATAATGGTATCACCAATCCAATCATCCCATTAGGGCCATGCTTAAAATATACACCATAAGGGGACCAATTTGGAGTTATATACATTTATGTCAAGGCTCATTCAAGGCACTTCAACACTTCTTTAAGTGGACACATCATTATTGCTTCAAGGGATTCTTCAATTTTATTTGACATTGAATTGTCTTCATGGCTTGACTACTTCATGTTGGCTTCTCAAGGATTCATCAACATGTCTTCAAGGATTCTTCTATTGGCTTCATGGCTTCTTTACTTATCTTCATGGATTTAAGGATTCTTCACTTGGTTTTATGGATTCAATACTAAAACAATATCAAGGATTATTTACTTGGCTTCATGCCTTCAAGGCTTCTTTGCTTGGCTTCATGGCTTCAAGGCTTCTTCACTTGGATTCATGGCTTCAATACTCAAACAATCTCCCTTTTTCACTTTCACATCATCATCATCATTGTTACATCCTTATCATTACTGTGACATTGTCATCATCGCTACCACTTTGAAATTAATGACAATTTTTTTTGAACATATCACCAACTCAAAAAAATTTGGATCGTTGATTCAAACTCCATCGACGATCGACGATTGGAGATTTCACTTGGACATATGAAACTCTAAATCAATTCTACTGACCTGGCCATCGGCCATCAAACATTTATCTATTTTGAACTCAACACTTTTCTGAACCAACCATCAATCATTGACAATTCATGTTCACATATGAAATCAATTTGTTAATTCCATCGACCTGACCATCAGTCATCAACCTTTTCTTGGCTTATGTGGCATGAAACATGGATGCTGACATGGAATCCTAGCTGATGTGGTATGACACTTGGATGTTAATGTGGCAAGACACATGGATGTCGTTGTGGCATGGAACATCATCACCCTCTTTCTCCTCATCGACGATCACCAATTTCCTTTGGTCGAACCAAACACTTTTCCAAACTCGATGATACGACCATTGACCATCGACGATTTCTATTTGCGAATGATACACTTCACTAATTCTACTTAAAATGAATCCAGAATGTCTTTCTGATGCACCTTCCAAATTGTCAAAAATGAATCTCGACCCTCGATCTGATCCACTTTCCAAATTACCAAAAAATGGATATTGATCGTCAATTCAATCCACTTTCTAAACTACTGAAAATGAATCTCGACCGCTGATTTACTTCACTTTCCAGACTGTTGAAAATGAATATCGACTATTGATCTGCTCTTCTTTCTAAACTGCCAAAAATGAATCTCGACCATTGATCCGATCCACTTTCCAAACCACCGAAAATGAATCATGGTCATTGATTCACTCCTTTTTCAAAACTATGAAAATGAATCATGGTCATCGATTCACTCCATTTGCAAAACTTCAAAAATGAATCATGGTCATTGATTCACTCCATTTTCAAAACTCCAAAAACAAATCATGGCCATTGATCTACTTCACTTTCCCAACCTCTGAAAACTTATGAATTTTTGGGTCATTCTACGATTAATATGAGCCATCGATTTTGAAATCAAGCGCAGTTTCAACCGTCGATCTATCAAACTTCGCCCAATTCTACAACAACCATTAAAACATGAATTTTGACCTTCCAAGTCAAATTTATCTCTGCAAGATGTAGATCAATGTTCTTGATCATCTATGAAAGGGTTTTGAGGCGAATTTAAAACTGAATCATTTATAATTTTGGGGATTTCACTCTAGTATCACAACTTTCCCCCAAATCTATCATATAAAAAATTTGTAACAATGAATTTTACCAAAATTGTGTTGGTTCCTGGCCCATACAGGTCTAGTGTTGAACCAGAAGCTCTGATAAAAATATGTAGCATCCCCCCAACCCAGTTGAGGTCCATTACATGTGGAAATACTCATAAATAAGAAAATTTCTTCTAACTAATTTCTTGTATCTTACCAACTTCGAATTATACATAGATTTAACTATTGTCTGATACCATTAATTAAATGCATTTACAACATGCTAAAATTGACATGAATGCAACTTAAATAACTCAACATAGTATCATATAAATCGTACTCAATTACATAGTGAATGCACAACAATTAAATTCGTAATGCAATACATAAACACAATAAAACACTTATCTTTTAAATTAGTTGTGAAACCAGCTACCTTGGATAGACGTTGTACCCATCCATAGACTTGATGTTCCATATCTCAACAACAATTCACCCTTGATCCAGGGATAGCAATCCAAAAAAGAGGGTGGTCTCTCACTGTCCACTCACAACTTAGAAAATCCCACTACCCACTAGCATTCTCCTGCAACTATTCTGATTTTCCACCATCTCTCTTCCTCTCGACCTACCCAACCCAAGGATGTTGGAATATTGAGAGGGGGGGTGAATCAATATGAGAAATTTTTACCACTTTCATCCACAATATATATAAACTTTAACTTTATCAGTAATATTCAATATTAATTTCTTATGCATTTAGTATATCATTGCATCATAAACAATATCATTCATCAGTTCATAATAAACAACCATAGATACACAATACACCATAATTTATGTGGAAACCCAAATGGGAAAAAGAACAAAATGCTTTCTTATATATATCAATACATTCATAGGAAGCACCAACTTCCCAATTCTCCAACACCGACTAGGAGGAGGAACCAATCCCTTGATTTACAAGCACCAACCTGAAGGAAGCTACAAATCCCCGAATTCTCCAACTGCAACTGGAAGGAGGCTATGACCCATTGATTTAAATGCTCCAACCTAAAGGAATCTCCAACTCCTTGATTTCTCCGACACTAACCAAAAGGAGGCTGCGACCCCCTGATTTACAGGCTCCAACCTAAAGGAAGCTCCAAATCCCTGAATTCTTCAGAACCAACCGGAAGGAGGCTACAAGCCTGTTTTCTTACCATGTATTGTTTCCCTTAAATAAAAGTGTAGACTCATTATCATTACCATTGATCAACCTGTAACTACCACTATTATTAATACATCAACCGACCTATCACTGTCATTGTCGCACCAACTTGTGACTACCACTATCACGTCAACTTGTCACTGACGATCAACCAATAATCCAACCTTTCATTGTCACTGCCACATCAACCAACTTGTCATTGTCCCTATTATCGTAACCATCACTGTCACTGTCACTGTCACTATCACTATCACTGTCACTATCACTATCATTGTCACTGTCACTGATATACCATAATCAACCAACTATAACCAGATCCACTCACATGGATACCATAAAATGTACATAAACCATGTACCATAACCTATACCATACCATGCACATCAACCATGTACCATAACCTGTACCATACCATGTAAATCAACCATGTACTGAAACTTGTACCATACATAAACCATGTACCACAACCTGTACCATACCATGCACCAATATCACCAAGAAGTGCCTCTAGAAATGTACTATATCATCATCAACTCATGAACCAAAACCAATACCATAACATGTACCTCAACCATTATACCATATCACTTATGATATGTCTCAATCATGACATACACCATATACCATAAGATATCTTCAATGAAGTGCCTCAAGCATGTGATAACATCACCATGACATGTACCAAACCAAATACTAATATAACCAAGATATGTCTCTAACAATGTATCGTGATATCATCAAAAAGTTCCTCAACATATACTAACATCACCAAGACATGCCTCAAGCATGTACCATAACATCCAATGCATGTACCTCAAACATGTGCCATAACCTCATATAGAAGTGAATTAAAAATGCACCAATATCACCAAGCAATGCACCTCATACATGTTCCAAATATGTGCCTCATACCATGCATCAAATATGTGCCTCAAGCATATACCAATGTCTCAACAAGATACCAAAAACATGCCTCAAGAATGCACCATAACATCATCAACATGTAACCCTAAAAACATGCATACTTGTAATATTCACCATGAGCTCAATTTTCAATTTCTGATTCTAAAATTTCTACTTGAGGTGCTTCTGTATGTATTTTCAGACCTCTGAAAATTTCACATTCTGCAAAGTCCGAGAAAATAAATTGTATCAAAAGTTCCAAGTTGACTTGTTTGAAACATATTTTAGTACCATTCAGGAACTCTGAATTGCAGAGAGAATAACCCTAACATTATTATGATCCAATGTCTGAAATTTTAACCACCGATACTCTGATATCTTTACTCCATTTCCTCAAAATTGCAGGGTCTAAAACTTCCCAGAACAACCGTTATAGAGCGAAAGTGGCATAACTTCTTGAATTCTAACCTATTATGGAGAATGGACTTGTATAACATGCCACACACTCAATATTTGATATATTATTCTAAAAATCATACAAAAGATAATAAATACTATAATTTTTCCAATGCAATTTGTCTCATAGAATTTGGATTCTCTATGAAGAAGTTATGTCTATTTTACCCAAAACACATGTTTGAGACTAGTTTTAGGACTAGTAAAAAACCCTATCTTCCACAGAGTGTATCTACAAAACTTCAATGGTCTAGAAGCTAAAATTTTTACCACATGTACCTTGCTATTCCTTCTCAACAACCTCAAATTTTCTATGAATCATTATAGAAAGAAAGTTATAGAGAAAATGGTAATATAACCTTTTAAAAACATACCTTCGAATACATCATCACAAGACTTCATCTTCCCTTGAAATTTCGCCCTTCTTCACTTCATTTTCCCTCTGAAATTCGTACCACACTTGTAAAAAGAGATAAAAAGATTGAATGATGAAAATGAGAGGTTATTAATGCGTATTTATACTTTTTCAAGTACCCCCTTTACTTGACTTTGGGGTCGAACTGTACTTTCTTGTTACAACCACTTTACCCTTTAATTAATGACTTGTGACTTATTTTTGCAACCATTTAGGGGCTTCCTAACCATTCTTATGGGATTTCAAATTCATGATGTCATAACTCCTCAACCATGAGGAACTACATGACATTCCACCTACCCTTCAAAACAACATGACAATGGCTATCCATCTATGAGTGTTTAACCTACATTTACATTGTCCTTCATGTCCTTATTCCTCAAACAACTTCGAACTTCATGAACACACCTCTGAGGATTGTTATAGTCTTTTTCAAAAACACTCATCACATCTATTGACATCAACGAAAACCACATATGTTGACATAAATGACACCCAACTATCAACCAATATCCCCCTTTGGCATTGATGGAAACACTCATACTCCAACACTCATGCTCCCCCTGTGACCAATGCTCCTGATCTTTCTCTCTTTATGTTTTTATCCCCATTTGAATTAAATGGAAAAGGGTACCTCCCCTTGGGGATGCTCCCCATGCCTTCATGATTTTTATATTTATTTTTCTCCTCCTTTGACATAATGGGAAAAAGGGTAACTCCCCCTGTCGATATGTCTCCCCATGTCTTCATGCTTCTGATCTTTCTTTCCTGATCTCCTTTTTTGATGATTTCTCTCCCCTTGAATTCTCTGCAAGATGTCGTGTTTATCAATATGGTACTTCCTGCATATGCTTTCATTTCTCTCTTCCAATGCATCTTTTCCATTGATGCTTCCTCTTGTAATTCAATGACATATATAAAAATCATTCAAGGTTACTTGACTTCATGGATTTTCAATTTCACATCAATGACCACATCATTCAGTGATTTCCTTCTGATGATATAGCTTCTATTGATGGTTTATATTCCCCTTATTCTATTGTGCCTTTCACTGCTTGCCTTCCCGTGACTAACTAATTTCACTTGTCCACTGATTCCAATTGTTAATATGCTTTCATCCACTATTATGCATATTCTCTATAATCTATTAAATATCTCATGAATCTATATTTTTCCATATGTCACAAAACTATCCATGACTCTGCTACTCAACTACACACAACGATGACCCATCTGCTGCAACTGATCACAACATATTCCTTGCTGCTCAATCTGTTTGTTCAATTTGCAAATCATACTCTACACATCTGCAACAATATGTACTGAATATAACCCTGTTTGAATACATGCTTGGAATACTCAATACAATCATGAATCTCTTCTTGAAAAGTGTGCCACTGATATTCTTCATAACCGTCAGTTGATATTTGCATGGGATAATATTCTAAAATTTTCTCCTCAAACAATTAAACTATCATAAGATATTTTTCACTTCTATCATCAAACCATTTTGAAACTTCTTTCCAAAATATGAAAACACTTCATACTTCTCAAAATATATTTCTCTGATATGTAGAGCTTCTACTTAGAGTCTCCCTCTTCAATATTCATATTTACCAGGAGTCTCCAAACTGAATGTCTTAGAAAAATATCCGCTCTGATGCGAAGTAATCTTCCTCTTCTATCATTTGAATTTTGACATCTTCCTCTTCATCATTTTCTTGAATTTTGACATCTTCCACTTTGCTTGTAGGTTCATCATGATCTCGTACTGCTGCAAATTCTGAGAGTATGATTTCTCAGACCTTTTCTTCATTTACTCGAGATCACATGATTGAATGATGAAAATGAGAGGTTCTTAATGTGTATTTATAATTTTTCAATTACCTCCTTTACTTGACTTTGGGGCTGACCTATACTTGTTACAACCACTTTACCCTTTAATTAATGACTTGTAACTTCTTGTTGCAACCATTTAGGGTCTTTCTAACCATTCTTTGGGGCTTCCAACTTCATGATCTCATAACTTCTCAACCATGAGGAACTATGTGATGTTGCACCTACCGTTGGAAACAAGATGAAGAGGACTATCCATATATGAGTGTGTTACCCACATTTACACTTTCCTTCATGTCCTTGTTCCTCAAACAACTTTGGTCTTCATGACCACACCTCTGGGGATTCTTGTAGACTTATTCAGATGCACCCATCACATCTGTTGACATCAATGACAACCACGTCTATTAAAATCAATGAAAACAAAATCACTACTCTCATTCCATTGGGCGTCCCATTTGTTTATCAGAGTCTATTTATTATAGGTAACCATGAATCTCACTACTGGGAAAATCAAGAGAGCTCACTGCTAGGAAAACTACCAGGAAACAACAACAACCACTTCCTATTATAGTGAAAATTACACATGATTTCACTCTTCATGCCTGACAACTTGGCTCTTCAGTCTTCTGCTCCAAATACACTCTATAATTCACCCTCCATGGTTTCTCGAGCTCCAAATCTCTTCTTTATTTTTCTCTTCTTGTTGTTCATGCAAAACATGATTGTCTAAAAATTGTTGTAACTACCCATATGGATTTCCTCTCTTTGGATTACTCTCTTGAATTACACTCTTCCCAAAACTAATTGTACTCATTCCCGTTCTCCCAATAACTATGGGATGTGAATTCTCACACCCACCCTCTTATGTGAATTCAATGATTAGGTTCTTCCACACTCAATAGAAACTAGAAGTTTAATACATAATCATAATAAAATTCAGGAATGTGGGTTTGGATTAATACCCATGAATAATATCCCCCCTGGAACCCTCTTAAATACTCATAGACATTCCCTTATACCATCCCCTCTCTTTTGGATTAATCATACCCCATCTATGTCCATGTCCCCTAGCATCTAACTTCACATTTTATTTATTAAAATTCAGAAATACAATTCACATATACATCGCGTTTCCATGGCCACATTTCAGATCTACATTATGCATTAATTAAACTAGGGATTATAGCAGGGACATTACATGTATACTATTATCGAATTTAATAATGGATTTGAAGGATGATGATTAATGGAAGGGCATTTCCATTATAGTAAATAGACTATTCTTTTGGTACTTTGTTGGTGTTTTATGTTATTGCATTTCTAGTAATTGAAACTATTTTCATGTCTAGAATTTAATATCTTATCTCCTTTTCAATGATTACATTAGATGTCGAGATGTTATTATAACATTCTATAAGTTATGTTTAACTTTTGTAGTTAAATATTTATTTAAAAATGAACTATTTATCGTGTAAAATAATTCATCTTTTCACTTCAATATCTAAATAATATTTGCTCATAGTTTGAATATGAAATTAGACATACTCTTAATTAGGTTTTATTTTAGGAATGTTAAATTATTGATTTAATTGGATTGACATTAAGTCAATTTCAAAATATATTTGGTGGCAACTGGGCCCACATACAGGTGGATATCACCACATCAAAAGAGTATAGGTCTAATTGGGAACTTGATTGGGTGATGATCCCTTGTTGCAGGAAGGATTTTTTCTGCCTATCAACAACTATACTAGAAGAAGGGTTAGGTGACAAGCTAGCCCTGTGGAGTCATTCGTTTTGAATGTGTTAATTGCCAATGGATATTACACAAATCCCTGTATGGGAATGCATTTTTACTTTACCATTTACTATCATTCCCAAAAAGACATTTTTACTCTTGTCTAAAACTAAGTTTGATGGTGAAAAAAAGGTATCTTCTCGTAAGCATATCCTTTGGTTCATTAGTATTTGTATTAATCACTCTATTACTAATGAATGTGTTTTATGCAGACTAATTTCGTTCTCTTTCAAAGGGAAGGCTGAAAACTTGTTGAAATCTCTTCTTGCCAAATCTATTCACAACTCGAAACAATTCAAAAATCAGTTTTATAAAGCTTTTGAGAATTATAATTACGATGAGTTATGTGGTGAATTGTAGGTTATAAGAAAATGAAAAAATGAATTAGTTGAGGACTTCTTATCGAGATTATTGTGTATTTGTCATAGGTTTTCTTTCGTTGATAAACCTTCTCAGATTCAACTGTTTGAACATTTCCTACATCACAATTCCATTTCTATTAAGCAAGATCAGTTAGATAGTGATGATCTGATATCATGTTCCGATGCTAATGACGAAGTTATATGTGATTAGTAGGAAGGTTCTAGTTTTATTGAATATTTTAGTCTTTCCCGATCTGGATTTAGGAGCCAAACGAACTGATTAACAGATTGAATACAATAAACACAGAGATATGAGGAACAACATAGATATCCAGTGAACAATATCTTCTATTGAATAAATGAAATAGGCTAAAACTGTAAAACTGTAGAACTGAAACATTTGCTCGAATGGTGGTAGTTATCTTTGAGAAGAGATGTGGCTACTATGTGCATCCATATGAGAAGAATGATTACAATGAGGCTCCAGAGGCCTTTCTAACATTGCTCATGAATGCCAAAACCCTAGACATCCAAAAACCTAACCCTAGGAGATGAAACACCAAAAGTTATGTGGGCACCTATGGGTAGGTTGGTACCTCAACTTCCTGGGGTCATAAATTTTGCATACGACGTCCATTTTAGGTGTGTGATAGCCTGTTGGAAAGGTATTTTCAAGAAATACACCTTACATCATCAAAATATGACTCTATTTATAGTTTGACTGTGGCAATCCAAAAAAAACTGTTTATATCCCCAAAATGGCCTTGGAAGTACATCAAGATGTGGTGACATGAAAACATACAAAATAAGCCAGTTGGATTAAGTGGGAGGCCACCAGTATCAACTTGGAAGATGTGTAGGGCTTCAGATAGCCTCGGAAGTGTAGAAACCAAAATTATAAAGAAGTACAGAAGAACATGTTGAACTAAAAACTGTTAAGAGGATCCAGTTGGAATAGGTGGGTGGCCACCAATATCTACCTAGATTAGTCCTCCCCCATTAGGAAGAAATGGTCTCCATTGCGTTGAGTTACCTCATCAGGTGAGGAAACTTCTACTGAATTTGGGCCCGGGTGAGCCACTTTCCTTGGTGGAGGAGCTACCCTGCCTTGACAACCCGATAAAGCTGGATCCTCTACTGGTGAGTGCCCTTGACCTGTGTGTCCACTATCTGATCAATAGATTCCTATTCCATACAGTCATGGTTGAGCTATGTTGGTGTCAGCTATTCTACAATCTCTGAGGTGTCCAATAATGGTGGAAAATATGGCTGAAGGAGGTCCACATTAAACATTGGGTGCAAGCCAAGGAAGGGTGGAGTGTTGAGCTCAAAAACATTGCTACCCACAGCTTGGGTGATGGTGTAAGGCCCATAGTGAAGTGGAAAAAGATTCTGATGGGGCCCTGTAAGATGCTCCTTCTATAAATGTAACCAAACCTTGTCTCCAACCTTAAATTGGTGCGGTACCTTGTGTTGATCATGGAGCTACTTATACTTAACATTAGATTTCTACAAAATCTCATGGACCTGTTGGTAGATGTGTTGAATCCACTCAATGAATCTGGTGGCTTTGTCGGTCTCAGACTGAACATGGGAAGAGTCTGTCTATGTGGTTGCAAGAGGTAGTGTAACATCAATGGGACCTAAGGTTTAGAATCCTAGTCCCACCTAAAATGGGCTATGTCTGCTGGAGCTATGGAGAGCCATGTTGTAACTATGTTGAACATAGGGGAGACTCTCATCCCAGGTATGCATATTCTTTGAGTTGTACATGCATAGGATGTGAACAGTCATTTGATTGATGACCTCTATTTGGTCATCTATTTGGGGGTGGAAACTAGTGGATTTAGTGAGGTTGGTGTCCAACAGTGACCAGAGACTCGACCAAAATGTGTTGAGAAACCTATTGTCCCGGTTGGAGATGATGGTCTGTGGTATCCCAAAGTGGACCCATACTTGTTCGAAGAAGATCTTGGAAGTATCTACTGCTGTGATGTTCTTCTTGCAGGCTGTGAGGATGTCCATATTCGAAAACCGATCAATCACCACAAATACCAATCATTTCTTTGCTTGGTGGACAAAGGCTAGACATGTAATCCATCATGATGGATTCCCAAGGCTTCTCGGGGATAGGAAGAGGGTTGTATAAGAAATTCTTCTTGATGGCTGGCTTGACAATGGCACATGCAGTGCAATATTTGATATACTTGATGACATCCTGTCGAAGTTTTGGCCAATAAAAATGTTTTTGGAGAATGGCCACCGTTTTCTCCATGTCAAAATGTCCTGCCATCCGACTGTAGTGGGTTCCCAAATAATCTTTGCACTCTTTCTTGCAGGAACACAGAGATGGCCCAGATGGCATTACAACCCATCCTGAATGTGAAAATCGGTGCAGTCTCACATGTACCCAAGATTTGATAGGTGGTGGCGAAGTCTAGATATTTTTGATAAAGTTGGGGCTACTCAGATGCCTCATGTCCACAGGAATGGAGCACAGTGGTGAGTGCAGCCATGAGAGGTCGACTGAGGCAGTCAGGGACACGATTTGTGCTCCCTGTATTATACTTTATTTTAATATGGAATTGTTGCAGTTAGGTGGACCACTTCTGATGGCGGTCATTCTGCAACTTCCCCTATGTATGTATGAACTACAGAGGATTGTGATCAGTGTGGATGATCGTCTCCTTTCCCAGAATGTAATGTTTCCATTAACGACAAGCTTGTACAATGGAATACATTTCCTTGTCATAGGTGGGGTATTTTCAGACAATATTTTTGTCTCACTATGGTATGCCATTGGATGACTATGCTAAGTGAGAAATGCACCTACAACATAGTCATATGCATTAATCTCAATCTTGAATGGTTTTTGCAGATCGGGAAAGGAGAGTACTAGAGCTGAGCAAAAGTGATGCTTCAAATAATCAAATGATTTTTGTTGTTCCTTCCCCCACATGGAATTTTCCCTGCCACCTCCCTTGGTCACGTGGCTGAGGGACCATGAAATATGGGAGAATCCCAACACAAACCATAAGTAGAAGTTGGCCAGTCCCAAGAAGATTCGAAGCTTGGTTAGTGTGGTCTGGGTTGGCCAGTCATGAATGACTTGAATCTTAGTGGGATCAACATGTACCCCATGCTCATCAACAATGTAGCCCAAGTATTGGGCCCTGTTCATGCCAAATGAACATTTTTCCAAGTTGGCATATAGCTTGTGTTTCCACAGAGTGCTCAAAACCTACTAAATATTCCACACGTGCTCCTCCCAAGTTCTGCTGAAGATGAGGATGCCATCCAAATATACCACCACAAAAGAGTTGGTGAAGGGTCTCAATACATCATCCATCAACCTCATGAAAGTGGTTGGTGCATTTGTTAAGCGAAAGTGCATGACCAACCATGATCAAAGAGACCTTATTTATATTTCAAAGTTGTCTTCCATACATCAATTGGTTTGATGGGAACCTCATGGTAGCCAGACTTTAGATCAATCTTGCTTAATAACTTTTCCCCCTTGAGTTGGTGTTGGGTTTTATTTTCTTCTACTTTATTAGGTATCTACTTTGATCCTTCCTTACTGTCATAGATTGACCCAGGTTCATATTTAATAAGCTTCCAAAAAAATCTCTCTAAAACTATCGGACCCCCTGGTAGACCATAAGGAAACGTAGCACACAGGTGTACTGTACAGGCTCCCCCGATATAGATTTATGGGTGGTTGTAATACTCAGGTGTTTGTAGCCTGGGAATGAGTGGAGATCTGTGGTTGTATATTATAATATTTATTTTTTCAGTCTAACATATGATTAGAGCAGTCATTCCATTCATGCATGTGAAATACCAGATCTAACTAGTTCCTTCATTCATTCATCTAACATTCAATACTTAACAACAATAGAGACTCATGCATTGAATCACATAACACAAGTGTTACTGTGGTTCACCCCCTCTTGGGCTACGTCCACAAAGATTTGGCTCTCAAGGCTACGTACACAAAGATTTGGCTCTCAATCTCTTCATTATGGTTCAATAATGTGTCACACCACACGTGTTTACAATCTTGGATCTTACACTTTCAACAGGCTCCCCGATCCCTGTGAGGTTGACTAGATCGCACCAGGCTCCTCAGCCTATGATCTAACCCTCGGGATGGAGTTGCTCACTGCTTCTCTATCTCACTAGCTTACAGAATAGTACATTTCTTACAAACCTTACAAATTTCAGACTCTCCTTGTTCCACTGGTCTCTCTGCCATCGCCCTCCTCTGTCCCCTAAGCACTATTTATTTATATTCTTGGATCATCAACCATTACAATACATTGAAAAAACCCTAACCCTAACAACGTTAGGTCTTCCTTGTATGCATGCCTCACATGCTTCCATCACATATGTTGCTTTTCCTTCCTATTGTCTTTCTTCCCTTCGTGCTTCTCTTCCAAAAAATAGCCTTTTCCCCTGACTAGGCCTGCGTCCAACATGCCCCCAACACTGACATATGGCTCATCCCGAGCCACCTAAGCTTTGTGTGCTTCTTCAAAAGCTCCTGCGAGAGTATGGAACTTATATGTGAGTTCCCTTGCTTTTGTTTGAACCTACGTAGTATTTTATTTGAGTGCATCTAACACTTGCGCTGTGATATCCTCGTTGATCGTTTCTGCACACTCTGCTTGAGTTTGCGCCATGTTCTTATTTTCCTCCTCTGCCTACACAATGACTTCTGCTGCTAGCTCTTGGAGAGTTTCCATTTGAGCTTGTCGATCCTTATTATATGTCTATGCAACTATGAACTTTGCTTGCAACTTCTTCATGTCTTGTACTCCTTTGAGGTGCTCAATGATCTTCATCATTTTTTTCCTTTTCTTGAGGTCTTGGATAGCTGCGCTTATATTTTCCTCTTCCTGGTCCCAGTGCTAGACCTATTGATCCTCCTCCAACTTTGTACATAGATGTTCTGCTATATCAAACAAGTCAAAATTTGTGTTGACTTGTCGTTCCATTTCATCCATTTGTCTAGTTTCTTCCTGCTTCCTTTGTTCCTTCACCTCCAGGGGAGTGGTAGGAATGAGTTGTTCCTAAAGGTTCTAGATCTCCTGCCTGTATTGATCAAATTTTTTCACAATATGATCAATTTTATGCGTTGTCGTGGCCTCTTTTATTTGTGAGCTTTTTGGAATCCTGTCATAGGCTACAACCACTCCCTGTTTCATGCGATCTTTCTTGTCTTTGGTCTCAAGCTTGACTTGCTCGAGCACCAACTCCAACTCCTCTCTGTTTTTCTTTGTGTGCTGCAACTCTGTTGCGTTTGTGCATGCATGTGACTATACCTCTTGCACGACACTGACTTGTAGTTTGTATAGTTCCTTGGTTGGTATCATCCCCATTAACAACTGTATCTACGCCATATCTTTCAAGGGTGTCTGGACTACAATCTCATCCATGCACAACATGCTGGGTGTAACGTGGAATGTCGGGCTCGCCTGTTGATCCAGATTATTTTCGGCACGAAATGAGAGTGGAGATATAATAAAGAAATATACACAGATATATTGGATATCCAACAATATAACATAAATTTATTAGAGATGCAACCATAAACACATATATACAGTAATACAATTTCTACTAATGAGTGAAAATGTACAAAGACTGTAAAAATACTGAGTGAAAGACTCACTAGAATGGTGGAAGCTTATCTCTGAGAAGAGATGTGATGGCTACTCTCATTCACAAGAAGATGATTGTTACAATGAGGCTCCAAAGGCCCTTTTTAACATAATTAAAATCCAAAACCATAACCCCGGAAGATGAAAATCCAAAAGGTTTGCGGGCCCCGATGGGGGTAGTTGATATGTCAACTTCTCGGGGGCGTCACTTTTGCTTACGATCTTCGTTTGGGGAACTCGATACACCACTAGAAAGGTATAATCGAGAAGAATGATTTTATATTGGTCAAGGAGTGCCTTTGGTAGTATCTTGGACCCCAAATCCCCAAAAAACATTGTTTCGGTCCTCAAAACGACCCTGAAAGTTTGGAACCCAAAAAACTGCCAAGATGGAAATTTTTTTTTTCGAGCCCATGGAATAGGTGGGTGGCCACCAATATCCACCTGGATCACCTGTGTTATCTTCTGGATCATATCCTATTTGCTCGATGTAACCTTGGTTCCTGCTTCTAATGCTACGGGGAATGACTCTGTTCCTCTTCCCGCCCTCTGTGCTTCTTTGATCTGCTCTAGGACCTGCCTCATGTCGGCCAACGCTTCTTGAATTTGGTCCCTTTGGTGATAAGCATCTTCAAACTCCTCAAATCCTCGGTCATGGAATATTTCGGCCATGAGGTCCACGTCATCCTTGGTGATTGTATATTTCGGTGACATCTTATGTGCCTTGGTCTTCTTGCATGCACCCTCAGTGTGTATGAGCGACCTCTTGGTATGGCCTTGTTCATGTTGGGTAGCACTTGATGTGGTTCCTTATGTTGTCTCATCCCCTTTTTCCCATTCTTTTGGTGCCTGGGTGGTGTCCTTTTTCCCCATATGGGTACCTTTCTTTGGTGCACCCCCTTTCTTTTGCTGTGCTGGCTTCTGACTTAGCTTTGGCTTCTTGGGTGCAGCTTTATCTCCAATAGGTGTCTGATCTTGCCCTACCTCAACCTCCTTATATATGGGAATCTCTTGAGTCAGAACTGGAACTCTCCAATCATCTTGCCAATCCTTGATGGCCATCTCTACGTCCTCTTCCTTTAGGTAGTATCGTAGTTGTAGCCATTCCTTCTTGGCATCCCTTCATGTTTGGATCCATACGGTATGCCTAGTCACTTTGAAGTTGGTGATGTATTGATATTGTGCCACCACTTCTGGATTAATTAGCCAAGTGTTGGAAATGATCTCTTGAAGGTCGTTGTAATACCCCGTGAACATGCTTGCATTTTCACTTCTGGATTTGGAGTCAGAAGTGCTCACTAACGATATGTACCGCGTTGTGCGACAATGACTATTTCGCTCACAAAATCATGTGTACTTGGGCTCCCTCCATCCGATCAAGGTGATCAAGATGAGTAGAAAAGAGTAATGAAACTCTGTCCCCAGGTCCTGCATGTCTTTGCCGTCCTCAAGGAACATGTTTAATAAGTACGGGGCCCAACTGAGCATATTGCCCTTTGAGCACTGCACTACAGCCGTGACGACCCCGATAGGGACTTCCTCCTTGGGAAAATTCCTGAGCAACTTGCACGCCATGGGTTTGATGGAAAACCTTGTTGCTGTGCCACTGATGTGCTTGATGATGATTATGCATGATCCTCTTTCTGTGCCATACATCTTCTTCATCTCCTCCACCAATGCCTTCTCCTTTGTCTTGTCATCGAGGTACTGCATGAGACTCTCCCCCCACAATGGCAGCCTTGTAATAAATGCTATGAGATCTATGTATATCGAGACAGGATCTTCCACCCATAGGTACCCTCCATGGGTGACTGCCATCAGTTGCTTGATGCATTTGTTTACATTGCATACCCTTCCAAAATGTGGGATATCCAATAGGTTAAGAATCCCCATGTTGGCCAGTCTGACTGCCCACTGTTTTGGTTGAAAAATTGGATTGCTAAAGGGTCATGTACCCATGTTGTCTAGGTAAAATTTCCTTGCAAACTTAGGGAAATTGTCCATGTCGGTCACATCGTGGTCCGAGTACTGTAGTTTTTCCATGCATCCTAACAGGTTAGATGTGATACGCACCCCTTCTGGAATGTGCAGTAAGACTATGGTTGCTGCAACCTATTTGCGTGGTGATCTTGCATTGGATATTTTCCATTTCGATGTGGTGATTGACTCGAGGTTCCAGCCTCCATTGTTCTTTCCTCTGTATATGCCTCTGGTCGATCGATCACATCTTCTACTATATCCTCATGTTGCTACTCGGGTGTTGTTGTGTGTGACATTCCCGGAACGACTGCTTCTGTCTAGTTTGGGACAATACCATTAACCCTCGGGGCCTCTTCAGGGTTTCCAAGGCATGAAGGATTTCCTCTGTCCTTGGCCTGCTTGCTTTGTCCCACTTACGGCATATCAACGTCCATGCTAGCTACTATTATTTTTTGGGTTTCCTCCACCATAGGTGTGGGGCTCACTGGTTCCATATTGGGTGAAGGGATTTCTTCCAAGTTGACGAATTTGAAAGTCCATGTGGGTATCTTCTCGATTCCCTGTGGCTGTTGTGGTGCTCTGAGGTTGCTTCAAGGTCTTCTGCAGGCCTGTCTTGAAGCGCCTAGCTTGGGTGGTGCCATGGTTTTTAAGATGATTTCCACCGAGCTAGTTCATTCTGTAACTCTTGTTCACTATCTCTCTAATATATATACTTTGTCGCTCTATGCTTTCTCAATTTCACAATAACCCTTCCGTTACTCGCGTGATTTCCTTATATAGCAATTGTGTGAAACTTCTCAGAGAAGTTTCCTGAGCTATGGTTTAAAAGAATTGGTGTTTCCTGCGTACCTAACATTGAATTCCATTGACGTCTCCAGTTGGAACAATTAATGCGACGTCGCTTCAAAACTTCTTTTCATTCAATTTCTATAGACATCGCCCATTGGTGCCTACTTTTCGTAACCGTCGTTTTTCCAATTTCCACATTTTTTTGACCATTGGTCCTTTTTCCAGCGCGCTAACTTTTCCAAGTGCGCGCTATGTGGTTTCGTCGGTGCATGTGGAACTTTTATTTTTGTCGTGCTACCTCTAATTTAGCTGAGTGTTGTCTTCTTATGTTTGGCGTGACAATCCCTATGTTGTTGCGCACAATCCTTTGTTGTCTGGTGCATTTTTTTTTTTCAAGTTCTAGGAGGTCGACTGTCCCTATATAGTTTCAGTTGACTCCCATTGATCATCCCTCTAAGTTCTGTTCCTCCCAAATCCTTCAACTGTACAACTCCCCCATCTATGATAATATTTACTTCATATGGTCTCAACCAATGCATTTTGAGTTTTCCTGGGTGTTGAAGAGATTTACTTTCGTACACCAAAACTAGGTCTCCCTTCTTGAAACTTTTCCTTTTAATATTTCTATCATGCAAAGCTTTCTCCCTTGCTTTCTGTACCTCTTGGTGAAACCTTGCTAGAATTCTATTTTCTTCCATGACCATCAACTGACTTAGCCTTTCTTGTACTATGCCTCGCTCAGTCATGTTAGTAATTGCTTCTACACGCAGACTAGGTACCAAAAATTCTAATGGCACCACTAATTCTTGTCCATACACCAATATGAATGGTGTATTCCTTGTCAATTTTTTACATGTGGTCTTGTATGCCCACAGTACTACTGGTATCTTCAAGTCCCAATCATCCCTATTGACATTGCAGATATTTGTTAGTGCATTCTCTAGGATATTATTAAAGGATTCCACTGTTCCATTTTCTTGAGGATGATATGGTGTACTCTTTTGATGATAAACTTCAAATTCCTTAGTCATAACCTTAATATTGTTGTTAATGAAGTGAGTGCCTTGGTCACTCATCAATATCATTGGGCATCCAAATCTAGTGATCACTTGCTCAAACAAGAAGTGTGTTGTTGTTTCTGCACTACAATATTTTACTGGTGCTGCTTCTGCCCATCTTGTTAAGTACTCTGTCGCAGTAATAATATACATTGCTCTTGAACTTTTTGTTGGTAGGTTAATTGGTCCCACAAAGTATATTTCCCATTTTTCGAATACCTGCAAGGTTACTTGTGGCCTTAGGGGCATCTCATCTCGTCTATTAGGTTTACCAACCTATGACATACATCACATATCTGACAATAGTCCTTTGAATATCTGTGAACAATCGACCACCATAGTCCTGCATGCAATACCTTCTGCGTGGTAGCTTTGCCTGCATAATGTACTCCTGCTATTCCCTCATGGGCCTCTGCTAAAATCTTAGGTATTTCATGTTATAGTACACATCTTCTCAAGATGTTGTCTGCACCCATGTTGTATAAGTGTCCTGCAATAAATTGATAGCCTGCAACTCTGACTACCAAATTTTTCTTCTACGCAGTGTTGAATTCTTGTGGCGCAGTCCCTATACTCAAGTATTGAATGATGTCAGCAAAATATTCATCAACTACTTGGACTGAAAATAACTGTGCATCGGTAAAGTTGTCCTCTATATTCGTAGGTTCCTCTCCATTGGTGATCCTTGACAGGTGATCCGGTCCTACATTCAACTTCCTTGGTTTGACTATCACTTCGAAGTCAAATTACTGGAACAAAAATAGCCATTTACAAATTCTCCCCCCTAAAACTGGATTATTGACTAGGTATTTGAGAGCTGAATGATTTGTAAACATCTTGAAATGTTTGCCCAATAAAAATTGTCTTAACTTCTGAAGCACATAGACCATAGCTAATCCTTCTCTCTTTGTAGTATTGTAATTCTGCTCTGACTTTGACAGTTTTCTTCTAGCAAATGTTATAGGATGGTCCAATTACCCTGTTCCTGGATGTGCCATAATAGCTCCAAGTGCTATGGCTGATGCATCTACATCCACATGGAATTTCTTTTCCCAATCTGGGAATACTAGTATTGGTGCGATTACCATCTTATCTTTTAGTGTTTCCAATCCTCGCTGATAGTCCTCATTCCACTGAAACTTGCTATCTTTTCTTAATAGTTTCTCCATTGGTGAAGTGATCTGCGCATACCCTTTTATGAATTTCCTGTAGTATCATGTGTGTCCCAATGTTCCTCTTAACTGACATACTGATTTTGGTGGTGGTAGATTAACAATTACTACAATCTTGGCAGGATCTACCAACAAGCCTTGTTTGCATAATATATGGCCCAATAGTATCCAAAAGTGTGTTCCAAAAATACACTTCTTGATGTTTAATGATATATGACACCGCATGAATATTTATAACATCAAGCTCAACACCTATACATGGTATTTCAACAGACTACGGACTATCCAATCATCCAGATATACCTCTAGAAATTGGTGGATGAATTCTTTGAATGAAACTATGACTACTCTGGAAAATATTGCTGGTGCATTCTTCAGTCCAAAAGGCATGACAATGTACTAGTAGGACCCCCATTCTATGGAAAAGGTGGTCTTGTACATGTCTTCTGGAGCTATCTTGATTTGATGGTAGCCTGAGAACCCATCTGTGAAAGGAGTAGGGAAAGGGTCATGTAAGAAAGCATCATTCAACTTCCTCAGGTCGACACATATCCTTATCCCTCCTTGCTTCTTATCCTGAACTGCCATAGGGATTACCCATTCAAATTCCTCTACTAGTTCTATGATTCCAGCCTCCAACATCCTATCTATTTCTTCTTTCACATTTTGCTTATATATTGGGTTTAGTCTATAGGGTCTTTGTTTGATTGGTCTTGCCTCATATCTGAGAGGTATCTTCATTTCACCTATATATCCTACTATGCCTTTCATTTACGTGAACGTTGTAGGGAACAGGTCATTGTACTCAAGCAGTAACTCTGTTATGCTTTTTACTGTCTACTCATCCCAATAGTCTCCAATGCTGGCCATTTTGGGATTCTCAACTGTCCCAATGTTGAATTTCTTCACCTTGATTGACACAACAAATATTTCTGACTCCAGAGGTGGACCTTCCACCTCTCTTTCACATTCAACTTCCATTATCTAAATGTTGCGCGGGTCATCTTCATCTGGTGCTTCTTCCTGCATATGGTAGCATGACAGTAGTTATTTTACTATCTGTCTGTTCTTTTGTTGATATTCTGTCATAAGTTCAAATTTCAGTTCTTTAATGAATATCACCCCTCTGATTTGTTTGAGTGTTGAGTGTATGTTGGATTTCTCATGTTCAAATGAGAAAGTGACTGTAAACTTCTGCTGTAATACTGTCCAGTCTATAGTTCCTCTGCACAATTCCTGGTCTATATACCAATTTGTTGGAATCCCTTCTAATGTGTGAATAAAATGATGAGGCCATTCCTCTGGTGGCATCATCCTTCATAGTGTTCTACAATTCCCCAATTGTTCTGTTGGTGCCCCCTGTCTATCGTATTTATGTAGTTGGTTTCTTCCCTGTTCTACACCAAATCTGATGCGTAGTAACCACTTACATTGGTACCATTCCTTGACTGTCTCTTTGTGCGCGCCCCACCATCTTGCAGGTGTTGTCTTGAGTGCTATATCCAGAGCTAAGAGCCTTTGATTTTCTAACACTTCATCTTCGTATCGTGTTAATAAGTCTTCTGATTCATTCACCCCATGGAAGCTGGGGGGTTACCTTATCTCCGTACCTACCCATCTTACTATGCGGTCTATTCTTGCGCATCTTCTTGTGGAGACTTCGTGTAACCTCCACTGCCAATTCTCTAACCCTATATCTGAGTCCAACGCACATGATGTGATACTTCTCCAACTGATTACCCCATTTGTATTTGGATTCACATAATCTTCTTCTTGCGTGGTTGTTCTGTACAACTAGTTAATTTCCTTCAGGTCTAAGCAAGTGGGTTCTACAAACCTTTCCCCTTTTGATGGATATAATGGTGCAATGAATTTGTATTCTCCTGACTTGAATGCCATCTTCCTCTTCTTTAAGTTGATTATGGCCTTCTTTTCAAATGCCCAATCCAAGCCAAGTAATGTTGGATAAGGTGTTGTGCCATCCACTATCCCTATCACTTCGAAATTAGCTTTAGTGTGCACTCCATCCAGATCTACTGTCACCCCCTTTAGTCTTCCAATTGGTAGAAATCTGTGTTGATTTTCTAGTTTCAGATGAACATGTGAATATCCTAATGTGGGCTCTCCCATACATTTCCATGTCTTCTTGGGTAACACATTTACTTTGGATCCTAAATCCAGTATAATATCTCCCATGTTGAAATCTCCAATGTTGGCGTTCGGTCGAATTATCTGCTTGTTCTCATCCTTGTATGCAGATGATTAACTGTTTTCTGTTCTATCTTTCCTTCTACCTCTGTGCTACATATTTGTAGCATATTTTGTAACACTTTAATAGATGGTGGATCATTTAGTAGTCTAACACAGGATTGCAAAAAACCCTTAATCGTACTTACTTGTCCTAGGGGTTGTGCTTCTTTGGTGTGATCCAGTGCTGGAGGCATCTCGTAGGTTGGTACTTCTTGAGTATGCTGCGTAGCTGACGCTGATACAATGTCTGGCTTCAAGAGTTCTTTTCTGGCCTGCATGAATATCTCCTTTTCGTTCTGCACATCAAACTGCTTCTGTGGTTCGAAATTCTTCTTCACCCATTGGTGTTGTGCTAGATATTGTCTTACTGTGTTGTTTTCTGTCTTAGCTCCTCCCCACGTAACTATGTTGATATTTATTTCATCATCCTTTTCTTCCACCGAAATCCACTGAACATTCTGATTTTTGTGATTTATTTTTTCCTTGATCTTCCCTAATAGTGTGGGACATTCTTCTGTGTCATGATCTGATGTGCGATAATACATACATGTCGCAGGTGGAAGTGGACATTCTCTTGTGTAGTCTTATGGTTGTTGACAGTTGTGGCATACCACTGGTTCTCTGCCTTTTCCAAAGCCTCCTCTTCCTCCTCCTCCACCTCTGTATCCAACTCGATCTCCTCATGGTGCGTTGTACTGGGGCACCTGGTTATACTGTGTGGGATTATAGTGTGGTTGCACGGTATTGTACTGTGGTTGTGTAGTGTTATATTGTTGCTGTGCAGTGTTATATTGTTTCTACACAGTGTTATATGAGGTTGGTACTTGATTAAAATCTAGTGCAAATTGCCTGTTTATCATTTCTGCCTGCACCCTGTAAGAATCTGATATTCTTTCCCTCATCAGGTCCATGGTCCTGCAATCTTTGTCATCATGGCCTACTGACTTGAAAAAGTTTCAATATGAACTCTTAGGTACTGTCTGATATTTCTCTATCATTGGAAAATGGTATGGATCATGCCTTGTTTCTTACAGATCTCACACCATAGTCCTCTTGCTGGCATAGTGTTTTTTAGTCCTGTTGCCATGTACTGCGTGAATGTTGGGAATTCATTCTTATGGTGTCGTTATGTCCTACATGTGGTACACCAAACAACTTCTCTCTTGTCCTTACCTTTGTTCTGGTTTAGCTAGAATGTTAAGTTCTTCAAATCCTCCTTCAACTCCTCTATGGCTGGATCTGTCTTCTGATATTGGTTCTCTTCCAGTTGTAGGGCTGCCTGCAGAGCCTCTACCTGAGTCTGAAACTTCTATGGTCGCAAGGGGTATTTCAAGTGTGGGAGTAGTGAATTGACAAATAGACGCCTATGCTACATATCTGTCATGTCATACTTTATTTTTCCCTTCAATCATTTGAATCTCTGGTCAATCTCCCATACAAATTCTCATGGTTTCTATCTAATCTCTATTATCTCATTCATGTATTAATCCTATGAGCTAGGTTTCTAGAATTCATTTATCAAGAAATTTTTGATATCTCCAATCGTTCTGGTTGTCCCTGATGGACTGTTTGTAGCTAAGCTCATGTACCAATCCAGTGCGCGATCTCTTAGCATGATAGCTAACTGCACAATTTTGGTGTCCTCATATGTGATATTTTTTGCTTCCCATATCTTTTCGCAAATGAACAAGTGCTTCTCAAGGTCCTCCGACGCCTCTCCTTTGAATTCTAGTAACCTGATGGTGGGATCATGTCTTGCCATCCTGAATGTTGAACTACTACTTTTGCGCGATGTAGATACTTGAGTAATGCTTCCTAAACTGGCTCCCCCAGTTGTTGTTCCCTGTGTAGGTGTACTTCCTGCTGTCGTCCTTCTCCCGAAATTCGGTTGTCTAAATGGTGGTGTTCTTATTGGTGTATTAGTCGCACATGGGTTTATGGGTTCCACACTGACACTGATATGGACATGAGTGTTGCCTTCTATTCCCACTCTTGGACCTCTCATCTTCCTATCATATATCGCGCACAGTATTTCCTCAATCTTGTCCACAACCCGAAGATCCTCTACCTATTATTCATCACTTGCCAAGACTTTCATCGCGGCTAAGACTCTCTTCCTAGTGTTCATTTTATATTGGTAGGGTACTCCACTGTGCATTCTTCGAACTGTTTCCATGATCTCCTTGATTTGGTATTAATCCATCATGATTGGGTCCAAGGCCTCCTCCTTCTTTCCCTTATCCATTTATCCCTCCATTTATCCTTCTCCTATCAGTGCTTCCCCCCTTCCCCCATGCACGCAGATAAGTTTAGCTGTCTCAGGCCATTGTCATTACACCTTTGTTATATAGTAATATCTTAATAGAAATATATAATGATATGATATACCTACCTTGAGGTCCCTTCAAGAACTCTTTCTCTGCTGCGTTGTAAGACTTTTCCGTATCTACTGCAAATTCTGTGATAAATCCCGCAACAATGTTGTCTAACCAGAAATCTACTGCATGCATAAATTTATTGTTAACTTGTTGTAACTATGCGATCTCTACATGATTCCACTCTATCTGTCTAATCCAATTTGTAGGATGGTTGTATTTAAACCTTGATAACCACTCCTGCAACACATGCGGGAAATCACATAAAAATATTTCATGCAAGTCATTGAATACATACTTATCCAGATATTTGTGCGGTGTCAACTTCGGGTTTCTATTATCTTTCTGCGCAAAATCCAACTCCTTTGTTTTCAACCATCTCTCTATCTCTTCCTTCATTGGGTTACATGGTCTTAACATCCCCTTTTAGATTCTCATTATCTTAATGTCTTGTCATCCTATCTCATTATTTTGACGCGTCTTCCGCAGATCTCATTCACTCAATCCCATCCTGTTCCAACCAACTGACAACATAACCATTTGTTGGGTTTTATTTGGTTCTACTTTATCAGTTATTTACTCTGATCCTTCCTTATTTTCATAGATTGTCCTAGGTTCAGATTTAACAAGCTTCCAACAAAATCCATCTAAAACTATCACCGCCCTTGGTAGACCAGAAGGCAACACAACACATAAGGTCTACTGCATGGTCTCACCTGAGATAACTTTATGGGTGGCTATAATACTTAGGTGTTTGTAGCCTAGGAATGAGTGGATAGATGTGGTTGTATCTTATAATTTTTATTTATTCAGTCTAACACCTAATTAGAGAAGTCATTCCATTCATGCATGTGAAATACCATATTTAACTAGTTCCTTCATTCATTCATCTAACATTCAATACTTAAAAACAATAGAGACACATGCATTCAATCACATAACACAAGTGTTACTGTGGTTCACCCCCTCCTAGCCTATGTCCACAAATATCTATCTCTCAATCTCTTTATTATGGTTGAATAATGTGTCATGCTGCGCATGTTTACAATCTTGGATCTTACATTCTCAATAGGCTCCCCGATCCTTGCAACGCTGACTAGATCGCACCAGGATCCTCAACCTGCGATCTAATCCTCTGGATCGAGTCGCTCATTGCTTCTCTAGATCACCAAATTACATAATAGTATAGTTCTTACAACCCTTACAAATTTTGGACTCTCCCCATTCCACTGGTCTCTCTGTCGTCCCCCTCCTCTGTCCCCTAAGAACTACTTATTTATATTCTTGGCTCATCATCCATTACAATACATTTCAAAAACCCTAACCTTAACATTGTTAGGTATTCCTTGCATGCTTACCTTTCACGTGCTACTTTTCCTTTCAGCTTTCCTTTCTTCCCTCCGTGCTTCTCTTCCCAAAAATAACCTTTTCTCCTGACTAGGTCTGCATCCAACAATTGGTTAAGAAGGTCATCGATCCTAGGAATTGGGTACCGATTTCTGACTATGAATTTTTTTAATTCTCTTTAATCAATGCAATGTCACCAGGTCCTGTCCTTCTTCTGCACCATTACAGTTGGGCTTCCACAAGGGGAGGAGTTGGGTATGATGTGCCCCTTTTGAAGAAGCTCTTGGATCTGACACTTGATTTTGTCATTTTCCATCAGCGAGTGACGATAGACTGGTCTATTAGGAAGAGGTGCATCGAGGGTTAGATTAATTGGATGCTTGACTTGGCAGTGCATCGGTACCCTGATGGGTGAGGAGAAGAGTCTTTGTACTCTTCCATGATCTTGTCCACTTGCTTCTGCTACAAAGAGAGGCTTTGTGTAGAGGCCACATATGTGGCAATGAACTTCTTTTTACTATGAGAACGGATCAAAAAGAAGACGAAATTCCTAGTTTGTGAAATGACCTTACTCCATTTCTTACAGATATTAAAGAAATAGAGGTAGGTGGCGCTACCTCTGGTATCATGTACAATTGTCTACCCAAAGTAATAATAGCACTGTGGGCTCTAGAATCATACACAACATGACACTTCCACAAATATGGTTGTCCTAAAATAAAATCACAAACATCAAGGGGAACAATATCACACAATACCTCATCTTTGAAAGGCTTGATGTCGTAGGGCATACGACACTGTTGGCTGACACAAAGATCTCTTCCTGGGCGAAGCCAACCAATGGTGTAGGGCTGCGGGTGTAGTGTCGTCAGTAGGTCCAACTGCTTGATGACCTATACTGAGATCAGGTTCTTTTGACTTCCTCTATTGACAATGAAATGAAGCTGATCCCCCTTTACCCACATTTGTGAGTGAAATAAGCATTCCCCTTCCTATGGTTCTTCTGGTTCTCTTGGATAGACTTTGGTGGTAGCGATAGTGGCATTGGGTTCAACATTAATAATCAGATTCCCTCCTTCTGGATTTGATTCAGAATCATAATTGGACTCTGACTCGGAAGCCTTCAGCTTGGCCACGAGTGACTGTTTGGAGTGACATTCTTCGGTGTTGTGCCAAGGGATTTTATGGTATTCACACCATTTTCCCGTGTCCTTCTTCATCTTCTAATTTCCCTTCTTGTTTTGCGGCTTGGACTGGTTGTCCTGAGAGTGGCCATATTTGATCTGTCCCTTGCTGTGTGGGTTGAGGCCTCCTTTTCCCTGCTTCGGCTATGAGGAGTTTGCATATCCAAAATATCACCTCTTCTGCTTAAATTTTTGCTCGATCTTGACAACATATCTATAAGCCGTACCCAATGAGGCGATGTCCAAAAACTCCATTTTTGTTTGAATGTATCTATGCAAACAACCATGATATTTGAGCACCATATGCTACTCAGATTCTTTGATACTCGATTTGGTGCGCAGGGTATGGAAAATATTGGTGAAATCTGGTACGTCTGGTCCCTTTCTTGATGCAGGGTGGTCCATTTGGTGTATTGTTCCTCATAGCTTCCAACAGGGTAGTATTGTTCTTTAATGGAATACCGAAAGGAATCCTATGTAGGGGAAACCACAAATATTTCATATTCCTCTATGTACCTTTGCTCAGAGAAAGTGTCCCATTAGTCCTTAACATGGGGCATGACCTTGAGGAGTGAAAAAGTAATATTTTCCCTACCAGAAAAATTGTGGACCGAAAAATACCCTTCGAGCAGATTCAACCATTTATCTACAACATCCGCATCTATCATTCCTTCAAATAATGGAATATCAAAGTTTACCTGTACCTTGAAGGGGGTTGCATGGCTGCTTGATGAATATGCTTCTCCCGTGGGAAGTCCCCGAAGTATTTGCGCAAAGTTGTCCATCATTTAGTTCCTTTTTCATGCAAGGGATTCCTCGAGCAAAATTTTAAAAGGATCTCCTGCTCCATCATCTTTCTTTTCTTCTCCCATGGGTTGTTGTCAGGCTCGATGAGACCGATCTTGCAACGACTCGATTGGTTCGAGTCCCAACTTCTTATCAGGGACATGCACGAAGAAAAATAAATGAAGAGAAGAACGCTCTGATACCACTGATCCGGATTTAGGAGCAGAACGAACTGATTAACAGACTAAATACAATAAACATAGAGATATGAAGAACAACACATATATCTAGTGAACAATATCTTCTATTGAATAAATGAAATAGGATGAAACTATAAAACTGCAGAACTAAAACACTTGCTCGAATGGTGGTAGGGATTCAGATATCCCTAGAAGTGTAGAACTCACAATTATAAAGAAGTACAGAAGAACATGTTGAACTAAAAATTGTTAAGAGGAGCCAGTTGGAATAGGTGGGTGGCCACCAATATCCACCTGGATCATTTCTCCACCTAATTTTCATATTGATAAACATGTAGTATCTTGCACAAAAAGTTTGAGTTCTAATCTTTTGGATACCCCTGCAGAAGGACAAAACATGGTATTACTTCCTTGTAATGATAATACAATACAATTTCAAGGGGTGGTTGATTCATAATTATGTCATGCTCAATTAGAGGAGAAACAAGAGGATAAGGAACCTCCACCTAAGAACAAATAAATATATAACCCTCTTGAAAATTTGACTGTCAATCTTAAGGAAGAATCTATCTCTTGTGATAAACATTATACTTCAGAGCAAACTTATTTTTTTTAACTGTAGAGAATGAAGAAGAACCTCTCAAAGTTACCCTTCTAGATCCATCTAATTATCATCTCATGAAGAAGATTCTTGAACCTTCTTACTCTGAAAATTTTGATGATATGCTTCCATGGTTTTTGACTGCTTGTGAACATGAACCTAATATAGATAATCATTTTATTTCCAATGTCTTAAAAGAGCATGAGGAAAACATTATTCAGTTAGCAAAGTAAGTTATCGTAGATACACATGTTATTAAACATTTTACATATTGCTTAGCAGAAGGTAGAATTGATTTTGATAAGGTTGATGATGTTAATATATCTCCTAAATCAAAGATTTTGAATGAATCATTAATAACTGATAATAATTTGGGGAGGATATTTCTTTTGAGGAGACTCCTGGTAGAGAAGCTTTTCATTCTTTGATTTCCAATAGCCATTATTTTTTATATCCTGATATGTTTTATGATTCTAATGTGCAGATAGTTATACCTGATTCTTCAAGAGTATTATCTTTAGAATCAAATTTTAATGAGAACCCAACTATCAACGATCCATGCTTTGGGAATGGAAAGGATGAGAAGGTGCCCCTGGAGTCATTTCAATATCTCCCATGTCAACCTTTTAAATGGTAAAATGTCATTTCTATGGATACTTGCAAAAGTATGTATGTTCCAGATTCTTGCATTGTCTTGGATGTGAAATATGAAAGGCATTATTATTGTCATGAATAGTTGTTTGACACCTTTGGTATTACTGATACTTTTCCTATATGGTTGGATCATTTTGATTTTGTACAATTTGAGTATCATTATTCTTCTCGGACTCTTGATCATTTGGAACATCAATTGCAAGTTAATAAGGCAATCTGGTCCTTACCAATGATTGTGTCAAATACTTATTATCTAACTTAAAAAACAAATGACATTCCTGACAATAAGGCATGTATTCAAGGTAGTATTCTGAACACTTTCACTCCTAATTCACATCATGTATGCTTCCTTCCCATAAATTCTTTTCAATAGTTCCATGTTCCTAGATATGAACATTATGATGGAATTGGAATTTGTCTAGATAATTCTTATATGAAAAAGTTCCTAGTCAATTTTAAAGAAATCATCTTACTCATGTTGAATAGAGGTGTTTTAATTCTTTCTCTCTTTCATAAAATAATACTCTTTTGTATGTTTCTTATCTCCAATGATCATGTGATTGCAAGCTCATAATTATTTAGATGACCACATTTGCACTATGATTTCACATAGTGTTTTGATAATCATTATAGCGTAGAATAGTTTTAGGAGTATATTTGTTTTCTGATGTCTCAGTTTATTTCTTTTCAAATAATGCAGTTATGAAGATGTTGAGCTGAAGATGAACTATCACCACGATACATTTAGGGATGATTCTTCTTATCCTTCATCTCTCTTGATTATTAATCATCTTTCCCACAAGTACATTGGTTAAACATTTCTTTTCCAATCCTATCTTAAGATTTCTGATGATTAGTTGACCATTATACATATATGGTTTTGAAATGCTCAGTGCAATTAGTCTTTTGCAAATATTGTGAAGCAATAATTATTTAAAAAAGCAAAATGAAATAAAATTTGATTTAACCTTATTGATGAGACTTTTATAAGATTAATGTCATAACTGTAGGGTTAGTTTAGGTTTCGTTTTTCTTTTCCAAAATTGTCTTCTATTTTATTTTTATCTCAATAAAAGGTCTGATTAACTGAACATATCATATTTTGGTTTGGAGATGTTTCTTTGATATGTTAGTATGCTTCGAGCCTAATCTTGGTTAGGAAAAATAATGTACATTTTATCTTCTTTTGTCTTCTTTCTTCTGGTTGTTTGAATTTTCATAGTCCTTTAGATAAATTTAAAAGTTGTGTATGTTCTATTTTTGTTTTTGTTTTCTATTAGTTATTTTTGTTTGATTCTTTAATCACTTTAAGTTTGAATAAAGGGGGAATTTTTTTAGGCTAAATAATTGTAGAGATTAAATTCACATTGAGGGCAAAAATTCAAGGTCGTGGTTACATTCCAGGAGTGGACCTCATTACATATAAAAGAAGCACGAATTAGCCAAGCATTGAGGGACAGAAAGAGAAAATACCACTCTATTGTGGAGTTTAATATTTGAAGTTTATCATCGTTGAGGACATGAAGAATCATGTGCTATCGTGGAGGATCAACACTTAATATGAATCTTACGTAATTTTGGTTTGAAGGGTTGTCGATATAGTGTTTTTAGTGTGTTTGATTAAATCATATTAGTTGGAATTTCTTGTGATGTAACTAGACTATTATGCTCTTTGCAATAATTTCGTTAACCTAAATATCTGTAATTGAATTTTGTATACTATTATTGAAATTTAATAATGGATCTGAAGGCAAGTGATTAATGGAAGGGCATTTCCATTTTAATAAATAGACTATTCTTTTCCTCTTTTTTGGTGTTTTATGTTATTGCATTTTTAGTAATCAAAACTATTTTCGTGTCTGGAATTGTGATATCTTATTTTCTTTTCATTGATTATATTAGATGTAGATATGTTAATATAATCTTTTATAAGTTATGTTTAAAATTTGTAATTAATAGTTTTTTTAATTAAGAACTATTTTTTCGTGTAAAGTAATTCATCTTTTTACTTTGATATCTAAAGAATATTTACTCATAGTTAGAATAGGAAATTAGACATAGTGTTAATTAGGTTTTATTTTGGCAATGTTAAATTATTGATTTAATTGGATCGACATTAAGTAGATTTCAAAATCTATTTGGTGGAAACCAGGTCCACATACTAGTGGACATCACCACACCAAACGAGTATAGGTATAATTGGGACCTTGATTGGGTGATGCTACCCTGTTGCAAGAAGAATTGTTTCCACTTGTCAACACATGGTTGTTGCATGATAATGAGGTTGTCCTTTTGATTGTAATATATGCAAAGAGAAAGTTCTCTTCTTTTCCTTAGCTAGAGTTCATCGAAATTGAAAGTTGCATCTTGTGCATCCTTATTTTATCTTCTTTAGATTGGATAAGGAGTCTAAGCATCATTGAAGTTGTATTCTCTCCCTCGACTCTCGAGTAATCAATTCCAATAAGAAAAACAATGCTTAGTATGAAAATTATTAGATTCTTTTTCTTTATAGAAAACCAACATATAATAGGATTTTAGGGCCCTGGTGTAGGATTGGAGAGTAACATCTCCAAGTCCACCTAAATTAAACCTAGAAGTCACTAGTGAGAGTGAAAATCAATTATCACAACATGTGTGTTGGGAAGCTCCTCTAACACAAGAGTTAAGAATGAGGTCGCATTGGGGAAAGTAGGGTGATATCCCCCCTTTTATTTTCTTGGTGTTTTCTAGATTACTTCAACTACTACATGTATGTGGGTTTTAGAAGTCTCATTCCTCCCTGAGAGGTAACTCTTCTTGAAGCTTTGAGCTTAGTTTCCCTACCCATACGTGTGGTCGGACCTTCGACTGTTGACCCGATCATCGATTGTGATGTGGTAACCATAATGTTTTATCTTAGGTATCTATAGAGGTGACTGCATGTGGAAAGTGATTGTGGTAAGCGGGGAAGACGTTAACCTTTGTTTCAGTCCCCTTGGAGGGTTCCCGCCTTAATAAAGGGTACTTACACTATTAAGGGAATTTGAGGGTGGGTTATTGTAATTATTCCTCACACGTTCGCTAGCCAATATTTTGGGGACTTGACATCACATAGAGGGTTAGTTTTAAAAAGGCACCTTGATCTGTTGGTTTTCCTATTGTTATCCTAGATTTGTTAGGGGTGTTCTCTCTGGTTCCAAGTCTATGTTGGCCATAGGTTAAATTTTGTTTGTTTTATAACACATTTTATTCAATGTGGCTCAACCACTACTTCATTGGCCCTGTCGACAATGAGAACTTGCACCTATAACAAAGGAACAAACACCCTTTAAACAAAGAGAGGTAGGTGATTAATAGTTTAAAGAGTCTGACACAAGGTATGAAGAGAGTGAACACATAGAAGTGGAAGTGGTCGATGAAATTTCTCCACCTCATTTTAACCCTCCTTTGACTAGTCCTATAGACCCTGCACTCATCTAGGTTAGGGAGCTCTTTAGTGAGCCTTTTTCTTTGTTCAATGATCCTCACATCATGTCGGGCCCAAGTGTTTCGTCTAGTGTGGATGAGCCTTCAATCTCGTCGATGAGTGTTACAGGAGGTACCCCTATGATGTCCTCCTTTTAGTCCCTTAGTGCCATTTTACCTACACCATCTTTACCCATTTCATCAGGTGTCTCCATTTGGGGGATGTATACCATGTCTACTTTTCCTTCCACAAGTATACCTAACATTAGCACACCCATCCCCTCTGTTTTGATTCCCACATTTGGATCTTAATCCAATGGGGGGCCAAGATTCAGTTTCAACATTGGACTTGAAACTCCTACCACCTCTCTCATCCATATAGGCATCCCGATAATGTCGAATTATGATTTTCCTTTCATTTGGAATGTCTCTAGTGGGTTTGGGGCTGCTCCTAGCCAAGCTAGGAAAAGCAATGTTTACATGGGATTTAATATCCCATGGGGTAGCACACCAATTCTTAGAAGCTCTAATCCTTCCATGTATACCTTTTTTCCTGGGGGAAATCCCCTTAGGGGAAATTATGGTCTAGGGAGTAGTGGACCTTCCATTCATACCGTCATTCATTGGGGAACTCCCCTTGGGAGAAATTATGCTCATTGGCGTGGTTATCCTTTCATACACACTTTTGGTCCTAAGAGTTATTTCCCTTGGACTATTTTTGGTTAGGGAAGTATTATTCTTTTAGGTTCCATGTCTACTCTTGGAGGTAATCATTTTGGGGGCATGTACAGTCCCAGAAGAAGTAATTTTTTTTGGAGTCACTTTATCCTTAGAGGAAATCCTCCCGGGGGCATGTATAGTTCCAGGAGTAGTCATTTTCATGGGAGTGCTTCCATCCTTGGGGTCATTAACCCTTTTGGAACTCTGAATCTTATTGAAACTTGAATATGGGAGGACCCTAGGGTCCATCTGGTTCTCAAGATGCTTCATCCTCTGTCAAGTATTCATTTTCCAATACATTGTTTCCTTTATTGGTGACATTATACTTGCCATAATTCTCAAGTTTGAAAAATGACCCAATCCTCCATGACTCGTTATGGTCTTCCATACCTTTTAAGTTACCATCGGTCATGCCAAATTTTAATGGAAATCTAGGAGAAGAAACATCCACACATATCATGATGTATCACCTATGTTGTTCGTCCAATTACTTAATGGATGATAGTTTTCAATTACGTGTTTTTCAGAGATCCCTAGCTAGAGGCACCACCAAATGGTATATCAAACTGAAGGGCACTTCCTTTAATAACTTCAATAACTTGGCCATGGCATTTTTAACGCAATTTCAATTACCCATTAGGTACAATATTGGGATAGAGATATTGACATATCTATGTCAGGATACTTCCACCCACATCTCTGATCACATTCATGAGTGGAGGCAATGGCGTAGGATGATTAAAGCAAAGATTCCTAACCAACTCTTCATGGAGCGGTTTACCAAATCCCTCTTTCCACCTATCACCAAGGATGTTTCTATGTCTAGGGAATATTCCAAGGAGAAATCCATCTTATGTTCTCAACATTTAGACTTAATCTACTCTAAGTTTGGCACATTGTATGATATCATGTTGCACACTCTAAGGCTATCAATTGATCCTCATAAAACCAAAATAGGACCCCATGTTGATATCGTGGTCAGTTCTATTTACACTTCATTTGTGGGATGGTTAGCTAGATAATTGATTCAATGCAAATTTCATCACCCCCATCAACTACTATGCCAACATACTCATGTGTGACTAGACAATTTCTTTACAAACTCGAGCACACAACTACAATACTCCCAAGTTTGGTCCTATGGATTAGGATCAAGTTCCTTGTTCCCATCCTGGTGGCCCTCTCAAGATAGATAAGCCATCATTTGAGACATTTCTTCACCCACCAAAGGGTGATCTTCAACACATGATTCATAACCCAAATGCATGGGTTGCCCACAAGTATAGTATTGTGCAAGACTTAGCCTAGAAACCATGTGCCATGTTTTCTTTATAAGTCCTTCAGAGATACCTATGCAACAAAAATATTCGTTATCAATGATAGGAAGTGTAATGTCCCCAACTAGGATGTATAGGAATATTAAGGTTTACTGCCCAAAATATTGTTTCTCTTTATGTGATTTTGTCAAACATTTATATTAAGGCTATTGGAACTTCTTACAAACAATTTTCATATGTTTTACAGATAAGAATATTTCCAGTCACAATACATGCATTCATTACACATTGAATAGAGAAGTAGCATGACATATTATTATGTATTGAAACTCCAAAATCAAAACAATACAAAGATCTCTATGGGCTGTAACAACAACTGCAAAAACCCTTCTAAACACCCAGATCTAATGGTTGTAGGGAAACTGCAATATCAACTATAGAAAAAAAATAAGAAAACTGATAATGATACTAAAATGCTCAAGAAGTGATGTGTCCTTCTCTAGACCATCCACCCCTCGACAGTGCGATGTCGATATGCTCCTCGAACACTTCCTACAACACTCTGGCCACTCGTAACAATTAGATCTGCAACTCCATATCGTAAAGGGCCTCACGAGACATGGTTGGGTGCCCAACGATACCTTGAGGGACGAGGATGGGAAACTAGCGAGGGCCTTGCGGGACACCCTATAATCAACCCACAGGGTCGTCTTGTATCATAGTTTCTCAGGAACCCTCATCGCACCTGCAAATTATGAGTACGACCTCCTTTGAAATATTCTCCAATCTCCTGTGCAAGCCAATATATCTCCAACTAAAAACCAAACCCCCAAAATAGAAGCTCAAATGGAAATCTTGGATGGATTCCCCTCTTGTCTAAGCTCCAATGGAAATCCTAGATGGATTACCCTCTTGTATAGCTAGGGTGTATATTGCACCACTGAAATCAAACCAGTAATGGAAGGGTTTTTCTAACCCCTAATGAAACAATGGCTCCAAGAGCACTTCCAAAATAAGAGATCAAATCATAATGCCAAAGTGAGGCTCTACCCCTCCTTTTATCCCTTTTCCATGCCTTCTAGATATTTCCCCCTTTTGACCAAATCAAATGTAACCCTTATCCCCTTGTTGACCAAATCAAATATGACCCTTATCCCCCTTTTCTTTTAATTTAGGATCAAAAGTCACTTTTAATAATAAATAAGTAACTTATTAATCTAATGTCACATTAAATACATAACATATCCTAACTAAGTGACATTAAACAACCCCTTTTGACTCCCTTTTTCTTCACTAATAAGCCACATAAGTCATCTCCACTTCCGAATAGGAGAATCCAAAAATGGGGACATGACAAATCCTCCTTTCCCAAAGTTTGTTTATCCTCAAGCAATGCCGTCACGACTTGCCGCTCCATCGATTGATCCAGAATGAAATTGAAGATGATATCAGGATCCCAAACCACCCTATAAGATATGAAGCATCCTATAGTCAAGGTGTGGTTTGGTAATGTACTGACATAAGAGGTCCCCTCAAAACCACCCACAAGTAAGGCCACTTGGTGCTGCAACAAATCGATCAACCCATCAAGGAACTGCTCTACTAGGAACCAATCTCATGAAGGAAAAATATGGCTCTTGCCTTCGTGTCAACTACCGCACTGTTTCCTATTAAAATCTCGGGGTCCCAAGCTATCCTTAGAAAGGAACCACCATGTTGATGCTGCACCACTCTGATCATAGTCATCCAACTATCATGCCCACTCTACATCCACAAGATGTAATGCCTCAAAGGAGCACATCCACTATTGAGGATCATACCCATGCAATGTATCCCAACTCTAAAATCAAATATCATAGATAAGCCTATTTGGTCATCAACTGATAGGGAATCCACTGCATCTAATCTCCATGTTTCAAAGGGAAAATCCATAATACTCCAACACCCCTAGTCTACTACAATCATCCAAGCATCATCTAAAAATATCCCAACATATCATCCGCAAAGTCCCTCCATGAGAACACAAGAACCCTGTGGATGGTAAAATTGTCAGGGTCCCAAACTAACATGTATGATGCGAAGCACCCTCTACTCATAGCACTAGTCTGTAAGGTGCTACTACAAATATCCACCTAACTACTCTTGATATGCTAGGTAATCATAAGCTGCATAAACCTGGTCAACTCCTCGGAAGACCACTCCTAAGAATCCTAGAAGTAAACTCTAGAAGGTCAAAACCGATGCTCTCCTCTCTAATAGTAGATGAACTATCAAACAATGTAATCCCAGGGTCCCAAACTAATCCTAGAAAGGAACCACCATGTTGACGTTGCACCACTCTGATCATCACCATCGGGCCAACATGCCTAGTCTTCATCCTCCTCTCCTCAAACCTCGATTTGAATTCCTGAAAGGGATTGAAACCACCATCCTAAATCCTCCGCTGCAAAGATATATCATTGAAGTCTAAGTTTGAAAATCCATGGTCAACCTCGAGCTCGTCCTGCCATATAGAGTAAATATCGACCTCCTCTCTACTGACCTCCAAAAAATAAATCAAACTACTCACTATCATAGTGATGTCGATCATCATCATCTAAATCAACCTATCACTCAGATGAATTCCTAGATCCCACCACCAAATTGGAATTCCACCACTCCCAAAATCTACTAGTTGTTGTGGTACCATACTGGTAACCGTCGTAGTCAAAGTGACCCATGTCCCTGGTATGCCATCATCTAGTGGAAACCAAGTACATGGGATCAACTCTGTGCCTGCTAATTTGTTTGGCCCTTTCCAAACTTCACTAGAAAATCTACTATCTTGATCCCCTTCAATGTTCTCAAAAGATTCGTGGAGTCTAAACACCTCCCTAGAAAGTAGCCCCATCACATGCAATGCCTCATACTCATACAAGTACCCAAGATTCCTTGTCGAAGGTAGATCACACATATCCCTCATAATCATCTCCCTAAGTGTGGACTCAATGACTACAAGTGTGCAACCTCTGTAGTGGATAATACCATCCACCACTCTATCAGTTGGAATATTTGTGAACTGACCCAATACAATATGGATCTCCTCTTGTTCCCTGACCAAATGAAATAACTTTGATATGGCTATAGTCCTACCTACCTCACTCTTTTGACTCAGGTGAACTCTCCATGTCTTGTTGAATATACTGTTGGGATTAGAAAATAACACTATATTCCACTACCACTACCTGCAATATTGGAAAATGTTAGGTGCATTGGTCAACCCCAATCATATGACCAAGGAATCAAGGTAGAATTTGAGAGAAATCATGTGGGTATCCTGCTCTTTGTCCCTACTCTGGTGATATCCCAACCGAAGATCAATCCTTGAGGAATATTTCTCTTCATGAAGCTCGTCCATCCACTCATCGATCCTGGGTGAACCAAACTCAATGATATGTCTCAAGTCCCTGTCTAAAGGTCTCCCTGGGGGAAACATCCCAAAACCTCATTGCACACCACCGTACACCATTGTATACTGTTGTATACTATTTCATACCACCGTATCATCATGTATCACCCTGTATCCTATATTTTCTACTGTATCAATCACTCTACTAATATCAATCGAACCTGGATCCCAGAGTGATGTATCCACATCTTTCCTATACTTAATCCTCCAATCAAATGGTGCATATACTTCCTTGTTGGCTGATCAACAAGGAATTTGCTCAAATACCAACTATATAGCTAAGCCTTGAGCCAAAATAAATGACTCATGATCCTTGTAATGCAAAACAAATGCATGGTCAAAACCCCCTTGTGTCAAAACTATCTTCATGCACCTACAACTTTGAATGCTCCTCATGTGGAATCATCACAAGAGGATCCTCTCTCATATCATGAGTTTCAGTCATGTGCTCATGTGCCATTTATTCCAAATACGTTGGAGTATCTACTATTTTCAATGGTGAAGAGCGTGCCAAACTAAGATGGAAACAAATCTCCTCAATCTCCCTTTCCTTGTCTTCAACGAACTTAAGGGAAAGCTCACTATCCATGAACAAATGCAAATAATTGGATTTCATATGCTCTAGTGCCTCTTTGATGATGCACAATTTGGTACTAGTGACCCCACCTACAATTCTCGTTTGTCTCTCCTCCATATGGGTTTTTCACATAAGGTCTTCAATGAATTTATGAGCATCATCTGTCCTCGTCAACACATGCACAACTTGATCCTTTGTGACTAATAATCGGTCCTCCATTTCATGCAATGTTATTACATAAACATGGCATGGTATGTCATACAAGGGATCAACTAACTCACTAGATGATGATGTGTAATGTGGGATATTCTCTTCATACAAGTTTTCTAATCTATTCTCGTCCTCTAAATCAACCCCTTCATTATCATCCTTCTCACATAGCCCCCAATATCTATCATATTCTGGTACAGTCATGTTTGTATCATCATACATGTCATAAATAGGATAAAGTGTTGAATTCCCTCTTGAACCATTCTCATCCTTATTATCATACACAAGGAGAGATGTTGAATCCTCGTCATTGGTTGATTGGACTATCTCCTTATGGTCACCATAAGTAGGACAAGATGTCACATCCTCAATTTCTCCATTTAATACACTAGTGTCATTGGTATCACCGATTAGTTCATAAGACGTTATTTTGTATTCCTCTATGCACACATCCAAAACATGGCTAGATGCATGCAAGTCCCCCTGAAATTCTGCCAAACCCCCTGTTGGGTATGTGTTATATTCTTTGCACAACTAGCTCTAGTGTCTGCTACGTTGTGTGAGGTGAGCAAGGGGGTTTGG
>ML800810.1:0-30999 GCA_009831015.1 Picea engelmannii
AATATAATGCAGTAATACATTTCTTCCCTATAGAAGTGTCTCCATTTTTATTGCATAACTCCTTGATCTTCTGCATAGGTTTCATTGGAATATATATATTGTTTCTCTTTCTTTGTTGGTTTGTGTTTCTTAACAGGTTCAACATCCCGCAAACCTTGAGATGAAGCAAGGACAACACTAGCAAGGATCAAACAATGTTTAAACGGTATGTCGTTTATCCCTCATTGAACTAGTATACATTACAATGGAAATTTAAGGAGAAGTTTGTATTATGTCATGTTTTGTTCTAATTTCTTGTTGAAGTTAGGGAGATTAGTTCGTGCCATCACTTACCGATTTGTCCAATAACACCGAGGGGGTTCCCAAATTTATGTTTCTTTACAGTCACTTATGAATTTATTGCTCGCATCATGCACCCCTTCATTGCACTGATGTTAACTTTGATCCCGCTTACCACTATTGTAGTAACCCTTAACCATTCTCCTCTTGCATTATTTGGCCTCCGTTTTGCAACCACTTACCCATGGAGAGAAAAATTGACAAGAGTGAAGCTCACTTGCCAGTACCTTGTTGCATTTATTTTTTTTAGGTCAGTTCCATGCGCTTGGAACATAGAAGCATGTTATTAAGCCACTCGTTCTCTCCAAATGAGCTAACTTTTTCACTCTTTTTCATGCTCGTTAAACCATGAAAAAGACACCTTCTGAGTAAACTTTTACCTCTTTTTTGGACTTGTAAAAAGACTCGAAAAATACATCTTTCCAAATAAACTTTTACCTTTTATTGGACTCGTAAAAAGACACAAAAAAGACACCTATTGAGTATCCTTTTAACTCTTTTTCAGACTTGTAAAAAGACAAAAAATACACCTCATGAGTATACTTTTAACTCTTTTATGGATCATTAAAACGGAATGAAAAAAAAAACTATCAAGGATACTTCTATCTCTCTTTCACGCTCGTTAAAACATGGAGACACATAAAAACCAAAAAAATAAAAAAAGAATGGGTTTTTTTACCATTGATCTATTTTTGAAATGACAGTGTTAGTCAAGTCACCCTTGAACATGGCACCTATTTGAGTCATCATCTTACAATTGGGTTATATCTTTCCTAGGATCCATACCAGTAATATGAGTCACAGATACTCCTCCGGTTGGTTACTCTTCCAGTCATTATGGAGAGTTCTTCAATGCCTCCTACATTATTTCACTATACTAGTCCAACTCTTGATTCTTGCTGCTAAGACATCCTCGTGTCATGCTATATGTTTAAGTGAATTTTAAGCTTGAATCAACCATCTATTGTTTTTTAAACTTTTCAAGTCGGACATCCTTCTCTCAATTGTACTTGATGATTATATATCTTCACGTCATCTCCTAGAGTATGTTTCATGTCAATTGATGGGGGATACATTAAGGAGCTCCTTCGAAGGATCTCTTCCTATCAACTTTCGCACATTATCTATAAGAGGGATCTAGAAACTAGCTAGTACCTTGGAGCTTGCAGTCCTTAGCAACATGCCTCCTCATGATCAACAATGGGTTTACATCATTGACGCATGATTGACCAATTCTATGGGTGTTCAAAATCAAATCCTCTATTCACACTCGCTAGATGGTACTAGGTACCTTGGGGTCCATTTTCATCATTGGGGAATCCCCTCAAGTCTGTTAATGGTATATCTCAATGAATGATAATCACATTGTTTCTACCATGCTCAACATCAATGCATCTATTCATATTTGTAGAATCATACCATCAGGGTTTGGTATGAATACCTTGGGTTTTGGGCCACATCATTCCTTCACATCACCCCTCCCAAGTTGTGATGGAGTTTATCACTTATATGAGTACTTTGAAGAATTTGGGGGAACTCTCCTTAGTGCATGATGTCTTCCTGATGTATATGCTATGACATAAATCCACATTGTATTTTCTCATGGCTATGATCTCATTGATGGCATGGATCCACTGTATATTTTTTCGTGGCCATGGTATTTCATTTCATTTCATGGATTGGCAATGTATTGTGTTGACGACCATGATTTGTCTCTCTTCTTAGCATGGGTATGCCTACCTCAGGGATGGTCTATATATGTCTATATCCTTAGTGTTTGATTATAGGTACTCCTTGGCTTCTTGATCTCTTTGTTCTCTCCTCACACAGCCTCACAATTTATTGCAATGTGTTACATCCATCTATTCCTTTCCTGACCTCACACATTATGGGGAATCTATTATATCCTTAATTTCCACCCCATAGTGTCAGGAGGAACATAGCAAAAAATGAAAATGAAACACATATTTTTTCTCAGGATTTGGTCAGTTTTGAAGGGTGTCACTAGACAATATACCAGTAAAGGGCGACATGTCACTAGTCATCTATATGCAAACCAATGACATGTTGTTGGACATCAGTTTAAAACCCGTGACACCCCTTGTAAACTTCTATATTCATGGATTTTCAAAGAGGTAAGTGATCAATGACTTGGTTCTTCATGGCATGAGCCTTGGAACTCACAACATTCGAGTCTCAATTAGTCTCTAGAAGATGTAGAATCTTTCCCAAGCCTCTTCCAAAGATTCTATAAAAGGAAGGCCAATCTTGAGCATGAGGAGGAAGAATCATTTATAGATACATGCTACCAAAATACAAAGGTTCTTCTCCAGTCTTCATCAGTTGTAGTCAGGTTTCCTAGCTTGGTTGAAAAGATGAGGAGCAAGAATCAAGGGGAAAGGAGGAATGCATCAACATTGAGGTACATTTGTATTGATGTTTTTCTCATATGTTAATCAATAGATCATTGGTTTTCTCCCATGAATATAATTTGTATTTAATTCATAAATGTTCATATTTGATTTATTCCTTCATATATCGGGATAGATCTAAATGAATTTGTGATTTCATAACGCTAGATAGAATTTGTAGATTGGTATTGTTTGTCACTTGTGTGCAAATAGAAGGTTGAAGCATCTTGGGTCTAGAACTCTGGGACTACACCAATTGAGGACACACGAGGACAAACTTCAATGAAAATGTATGCCTTTATATCCTATCTTTGCATAAAATAGGAAACATATTGTTTGGATCTAGGGAGAACCATAGAAGTCTATCCCACTATCTATCTAGGATTAGTGAGAAGATCCTATGGAGATATTACTATCCACATTGGTGATATTTTCTTCGTAACATTTATGTAATGAACTAACTACCTTTATGACATTGTTGAATGATGTATTGCACCCATATTTAGATTCATTTGTTATCTTGTATTCATATGATATATTGGTTTATAGATCTACCTGGGAGGAACACATCTCACAACTCATCCAGGTGTTAGAGACTTTGAGAAAGCACCAACTGCTAGCTAACCTCAAGAAATGTGAGTTTTCTTTGCATTCATTGGTGTATTTGGGGTATGTGATTGGTGGATGGGAGTTCAATATAGATCTTTCAAAGATGGAGGCCATCATAAAATGGCTAGTTCCTACCAATTTCATTGAAGTTAGGATCTTTGTTGGGGAAACAAAATACCTACTAAATTTCATAGTGTTATTTTCAATGTTAGATGCACCACTCCATGCCATAATAAAGATAAATAATAGTTCCTAGTGGGAAAAGAATCAACATAAATATTTTGATGAGCTAAAACGAAAGATCATTCAAGCATTAGTTCTCGCATTGCCTAACTTGCAGAATCCCTTCTAAGTGGAGATAGATGCAGGTGGGTATGCTATGGGAGCAGTTTTGATGCAAGGAGGCAAGCCAACATGCTATCATTCTGAGATGTTTCATGGGGGAGTTTTGAACTACCCTACATATGATAATTAACTCTATTCTCTGGTTCAAGCTGTTAAGAAGTGGAAGCACCATTTGATGAAAAAGGAAACCATTATCCACATAGATCACCAATCATTGCAGTATTTGCAAGCCCAGAGTAAGCTTCAACAAGCCAGACATTACAAGTGGATGGGGTTTTTGTAGCCATTTCACCTAGTCATCAAGTATAAGAAGGGTAGAACCAAAATGTTGGTGGATATGATTTCACGTCCACCCATATCCAAGATTATAGCTTTGGAAACTCTTATGCACATGGATCTTTTTAACCATGATGCATACTAAGAGGCATACACAAAAGATGAGGACTTCAAGGAGGTGTTTTAATATCTACAGGGAAAACATTATGTAGAAGAAGGTGACAGTAAGGCTAACTATCATCTCCTGAATGAGTTACTCTACAATCTAGACAAGCTATGTGTTCCTAAAGGTGAAAGGTTTCAGGTGTTGGGAATGTAGTTTCTAACTTACATAGGTATGTGTATTGGCCCAAAATGAAAGAATATGCACACGGTATATTATAGGATGCACACTTTGTTGTACCAACAAGCCCAACAATATAAGTAAAGGTCTATACTATCCCTTACCTATATCCACTCGACCTCAGGAAATCATTTCCATGGATTTTTTGGGTGGTTTACAAAAAAATCGAAAGGGACATGACTATATTTTTGTGGTACTTGATAGATTCAACAAGATGTTCATGTGTATGCCTTGTAGAAAGACCATTAAAGGAAACGAATAAACAAACATGTTCTTTGAATATGCCTAGGTGCATTTTGAGATACCAAGGAGCATCATCTCAGAGAGGGATACTAGACTTCTTAGTGCCTTTTGGACTAGAATTTGGGAGAAGATGAACATGAAGTTGAAGATATATACAACATTCCATCCACAAATAGATGGGTAGACATAAGTAGTCAATGGGACGTTGGTATAGCTTTAGAAGGGTTAGAATCAGAAGCATCTGAAGACCTGGGATGAGAATATGATCTATATTCAACACTCTTATAACAGAGTTGTCCACACTTCTACTAGTAAGTCCCCTTTTGAATCTTGCTTTGGGTATTTACCATTCTCACCCTTCGTTGATGTATATGGAAAGCAAGGAGGAGGTAAAACAACACAAGAGAAGCATTGAAAGCAAAGAAATGTGTTGAGAACATTAGACAAATCCATTTGCAAATATAGGAAATGCTTAAGAAGTCATAGGAAAAGTATAAATCAAGAAATGATCAACACGGAACTAAGAAGACATTCAGAGTGGGAGTTAGAGTTTGGTTACAATTGAATAAGGAAAGACTATAGGGTCTTGGTAAGAAGATCAAGGCTCTACAATATTACCCTTTTGAGGTATTGGAGAAAGTGGGAGATAATGCCTACAAACTCAGTCTACCTCCATGAATGCACATTTAGTCAGTTGTGAAAGTGGATAATTTGAAACTCTATGAGCCTTCCATGTTGGATTGGGTCCTACCTGTTGGTACCATAAATAACCTTTGGATTGCTACAAAGGTAATCCCAATACCCATCAGTTTATATGTCATAGTGAATAAATTTAAAAGGGGTCAAATGGATGCAGACTTAGGATTATATCACTTTAACTCAAAAAACTAGATTGGTACGCATAGGTAGATGAGGTCTTGAACTAACTTCAGTCAGTAAGTTGGTATAGTGGTGAGTAGGAGGAAAAACTTGAGGAGAAATGAAAAGGTTTGCTATGGACATCCTGTCTTTCAGTGGCCTAAGGAGGAAAAACTCTAAAGGCAAGATTTTCTTGGTTTAGAGTTTCAGGGGACTGAATGAAATTATCACTAAACTGAAATCAAACATACATCACAATTCAATGACAACAACTCGAATGGATCATCCATGCCTGAGTCATTCAGTGTTAGAAAAAAAAAACAACACAAGAAACTGATTAAAACTAGTCGTGATGTCACTGTGATCAAACCTACATCACAAAAACATAACTACCCTCGACTGGATCCTCCATGCCTGAGTGTTCTATCAAATTTTTTTACATAGATATGGAAAGAAGGTGATTTACATTAAACAAGAAGTCTCAAATACAGATACATAACCAGAAAACCAGAGGCTTTACTAAAACTTTACAATCGGGAGCTTAGCTCAACTATCGACCCTAACAAAATATGAGGAAGACTCCTATATACTCCGAGTAAAACCACAGAAGCATGCTCGAGTCTTTCTATTAAAGGCATTACGTTTGCATGTTTCCTGGCAGATTGTGCAAGCAGTCTCCTGTCGGAAGCGAGCTCTGTCAGACGTAATTGTGTTTCAAGAAGGCTCTGCAGCTGAGCTGACTTGCTGAAAGTCCTTTCTCGGGCTTTCCATTTATGGTGGAAACAATGTTCACCACTACCAACCAACCTCAATAACTGCTTCATCAGGATCGAGAAGGCCCGAGTCAGCACTGCACATGTGGAACTTGGAGGCACCTGCATTCTGCCATCTGGATCTAAGTCGGATGATTGCGAGAAGGCCTGACAACGAACGTGGAAGATGACAAAGTGATTGGCGTGTTCGGCATGGAATAACAGATGAGAGATGGCCAGGTGGACAACCGAGGATGGGAAGAGGAGACTGAGGATAACATGGGGCCACACAAGAGGGAGCTGAGGCGTAATGGAACAGAGGTGATGTGGAGCGAGAAGATGATAAGGGGGTAGAGGGGAGGCCGCAAGACGATAGGAAAATGAGTGGGGACCCGACACAGGTGGAACTGGCATGGAGCAAAGTGGTACAGGTGGTAGGAGATGAGAAGGAGAGATGCGACAAGCAGGACGGTGAGTGGAGGATAGGTGTGAGGGAGTGAAAGTTATAGGGGAGCGGGAGATGTGACAGACAGAGGAGAGAGATGGAGTGGGGGACAGGTGTCGGCGGGATAGAGAGACCACTTGTCGACCCGAGATAGGGAATTATACGCACATGCACATATCGGGGTTGCGAAAAGTGGTTTGACTCTTCACCGCTTTTGGGCCTGATATGCGTCTCCAACCAACACGTCGCTTCTCTGCAAAACCATGGTTTCAAACCCGACCTACCCTTTAGATTTTAACGTCCGCGCATGTTGAGGCCCCGATATGATCAACGACCGTCGATCTGGAGGAGAGGTGAGATCTGGGCGCGTCGGCCACTTTGGTGCCTCCATCAAAATTTTATTTGCCCGCTAACTTTAGAGCCCTTCCAACTGTGTTTAGAGGTAGTGCCACACTGAACCTATGCAAGGGAAAAAATCGTCATTGTAATTTCCTTGGCCTGCTTTGCACATTGATGGTTTTCGCCTGCGCCTTGGAATAATAACAATAGTGTGCTAACACTACCTACCATAGAGGACTTAGAACTAGATGCTCAGGCAAAGTTGGAAAAATGCACAATTTTTTGTAGTGCAAGTCTAGAACTACAAGATAGGGGCAACTTGACCTTTGGAAGATTGGATTGAAAGGACAACTTCCATGAAAAGAAAAATGGTACTTCATGGAGAAGGTAGAGGAAAAATTTCCTCGCCTCATTCAGTAAAGCTTTTGGGCACCAAAATCCTCTCCTAATGGGGAGGTATGACTCAGATTGGATCATCATGCAATTTGTCATCTAGCTTGGTACTTTCTAGGTGGAAAAAATTGGAGGAATCTACATGTAGGGCCATTTTAGTGGCAAGTCCCAATTTGGAAAATTAGGGTTTGGAAGCTTCTGGAGCCATTTTGAGGAATTAAACAACATTTTTTAGGATTACCGTGTTTGGCACTTGTGCACACACCCTTGTCGGTGTTCTACACTTTGACACCTTTCCAATGATGTGTTAAACACCTCAACTGGATCTTGTATGCAAAATTTATTCCTCCCGCAAGTTGACCTACCTTGTTGACCACCATTTTATGAGTGGATGCCACATCAACCCCCATTTTTCACACATATGGTGTTAGCCACATGTGGATTTTCAAGAAGATTCTACAAGGTCCAAACTTGATCATTAATTGAGGGTTGAAGAAGTCAAAACCCTAACCCTAGATGACTATCGGGCTATGTTAGATATAGGGCTTCTAGGAGGAGAAAGGGGTTCCATTCTTTTGTATTTTACTTGTTCTATAGTTGAGTAGAGCATCTAGGAGTGGTATTTAGAGAGCATAACAGAGGAGGTAGGATATTTTGTAGCAGTTGTTTAGGCCACAATGTCAAAGGAAACTCTATAGTGAGTGCCCCTTTCTTTGTTCTTGCTATTCATAACTGAAGAAAAGAGATAAGAGCATAAGCATCACCTTTTATATGGGTTTTCTCCCGTATAAGATTTCCTAGGATATATCTTGTGTTCATGTGTGTGTGGATGGTGTGTTATTTTGCTCATTTCTTTCATTTCCGTAATTCAATTATTTCATAAATTCAAGCAAAGGTAGTAATTAACTAATTTGGGATCTAAGGAAATAAACTACAAAAATCTAAGATGTCATAATAGTTTAAGATCCATTGCGAGGAATTATTCCAGTGAAATATCCATGACAGTTTACAAATGAATAAATTGGAGGGTTCATTATTGAAAGGTGAAAACTCTAAATTGAAGGTTTTATCTTGATGAACCCCTTGCATTGACAAAATCCAAAACTCCTTTTTAATAGTTCCTTTTTATGAAGTTTTGATCCACGTGCTTTGATCTCAAAACAAAGACCCTTCCAAAAACACTAATCTAGGTAAGGTTACAATGTTCTATCTCTTTTATATTTTGGAATGATTTTGATCTCCTAATTATCCACAATGGATTAGGCTCTTATGTCAACACTCATAATTATGAATTAGAGAATTTCAAAACCAAAATAAAAAAGAATAATATTTCTTGAACTTGATAGTCATTAACCATATTAGTTATTGAACATCTAGTGTAAATAATGCAAATGAGATAGTCTATATTACAAAATATTTATAAACTTTTAATAACATTAGAGGTATTTGCACAATCAGTTATATGAATTGAAAATAAATTCTAATGAGAATATCACTAACAATATAACATGACATGCATCAAATATGCATGAAAAGTTTGTAGCAATTGGTGACAAAATGAAGATGAAAGACCTAATAACATTGGGATTAACGAACATTTTAATGAAATATGAAAAGTATGAAAAAGTTAAAAAAACAAAATATTTGATAAAAATGTTAGAATTAACAAATATTTTAATGAAATATGAAAAAGTTTAAAAATTAAAATATTTGATAAAAATGTTAAAAGAAAAATCACTTGATTAAATGCAATTTAATGTATGTACATATGATTAGCAAAGGCAAAAAAATAATGCACTAATGCAAATTGACATTATGAAAAAATCAATAAAAGAGTTTTTATTTTATTCTATTTATAACTAACGTTCACTAAAATAATCACTTTAATTCGTCAAATTCGTCAACCCTTGAGTTATCATTAGCCCACTTAATAATATACTGAAGGAGTTGTTAGGTGATGCAACAAGCATAAATAGTTTTCTAGGTAACGTGGGTTTGGTTCAAAGAGGTAAGTTTGCATATCATTGGAGGTAGATACGCATGAACTTGACTCCCTTTAACATCTTTGAAATGGAATCAAACTATGCAACATAGTATTGTGGGTAAATATGCACATTAGTGGAATGAAAAGAATTATTTTTATAGAAATTATGAGAGCGTCATCATGTATTTAGATACTTAAAATAGTTGTAGTTTAAAAGTTTTATATTTTGGTTTTTTTCGCAAGAAATTGTTGGAATTTCAAATTTGAATGGTTGATTCTTTATAATCTAAGTGTTTTAGGGTTTTTCAGGATTCTGAATCCATTTATGTATTTAGAAGTACAATTTAAATAACAAAAATTTGTGATTTCACCTAGATTTAAATCACCAAATTGATGTGAAAAATACCAAAAAGTAGAATATCATGTAAATATGAATATATATATTTTTAAATAACATGAAAAATATCATTTTTTAATTATATATAAAATCTTCTTAAGTATATATTTTTATAGCTATAGTCTAAACGTTCTATTTTTTGGTTGTTTTTGAGGCATATTTTGTTGGAACTACATATTTGAGTGGTTCAATCTTTATAATCTAATTGCCTTAGGGTTTTTCATGACCCTCAATCCATTTATGCATTCAAAAGTACAATTTAAATAATAAAAAAATGTGAATTCATCTAGATTTAAATCACCAAATTAAATAAAAAAATACCAAAAAATAAAATATCATGTAAATATAAATATGTTTTTTTTTTAAATAACATGAAAAATATCACTTTCTAATTATATATAAAATCTTTTTAGTATATATTTTTACCTTTTTAATAATCTCTAACTATACCTCTTTAAAATAAAATATGTATTTTTATTATATGTTATTTATGTTTTTAAACTACAAATAATTATAGTTGATGGAAATGTTAAAAAAACAAAATAATATTTTTAGTATATATTTTTACCTCTTTAATAATCTCTAACTATACCTCTTTAAAATAAAAATATGTATTTTTAGTATATGTTATTTATGTTTTTAAACTACAAATAATTATAGTTGATGGAAATGTTAAAAAAACAAAATATTTAATAGAATGGAAATGTTAAAAAAACAAAATATTAAATAGAAATGTTAAAGAAAATTTCAATTATATATATTCAATATGATAAAAAATAATAATTAATTAAATAAAACTAATTGACTTTTATGAAAAAATGAGTAGAATAAAAAAAGAATGAAACTTTTATTTTATTTATAAAAAAATTTCAATAAATATTTTTTAACAACTAATTAAACTATAATAGTATTTCACATACGATTTTCCAAAGAAAAATATCACTTTAATTGGTCAACCCTTAAGTTATCGTTACCCCACTTAATAATACACTAAGGAGTTGTTAGGTGATGCAACAAGCATAAACGGTTTCTAGGTAACGTGGGTTTGGTTCAAAGAGGTAACTTGCATACTAGAGGGGTAGATATGCATGAAATAATATAAAACTCCCTTTACAATCTTTGAAATGGACTGATACTATGTTGTATAATGTTGAGAGTAGATTTGCACATATAATGTTGAGGGTATAATTGACATATACTTTAATACAAAAATAAACATTAATAACAACTTGCATTTTCAGATGTCAACACAAAGACCAAACATGTGTCACCACTCATAACTTAAAATATGTCACTTTGCATGCACAACAAAGGTAAATTTTTCTCATAAACCTCATTTGAAACATCATACATTTACATCAAAACCCTCGTTATAGTTGTAATCTCACTTTTTTGTGAGTGGGCAAAAATAAACAAAAACTCGCTCCAGAAAAACAACAACCCAGCACACTATCCTTATATAGGAAGGATAAAGTATCTCTATTGTGATCTCCAAAACTTAACGGCAAAGAAAATTTATACATATAAATAGATAGATAAATATACGAGTTAATGTAATTTTGGAGCATCCACTTTTTGATGCTCAAACAAGACAGATGCTTGAAACCAAATAGAAGAAACCAATACCTAGTTGCGTGAAGAAAAGGGAGAAATAAATTCAACTAACATATTTCATTTTGTTTGTAATTTTTTACACAATAATTAAAGTGAAAAGGAAGAAGATTATATGATGCGTGGGATCTGGAAAGAGAAAGAGTAATGGACCATATTTGTTGAGAGTTGGGGTGATCGTCACTCACCCAACCCAAAATAGCAGCAACTTGCATTGCAATGAGTTACATATGTTCTTTGCTTTCTCCCTCAAACTAGGATGCACAAGACATTTCAACTCACAAAATGGTTGATTGTAGCCACAAAAACACAAGATCAGAGTTATTGTGATTTTACCATGCCTACATGAACACGAACAAGGCTTTGCACATCCACACAAACATAATTAGGATATAAGGGCCAGGAAAGGCTTCATTCGACCTTCATATCAGGCCTAGGTTTAAAGGCTATGACACACGGATGCCCATACCCTCTATTTATACTTGTGGGCGTTGGAAGCCAATTGTAACACACCTGACCCCTAAGTACTTTTTTAAAGGATGGGTTATAAGAATTTATCTTTTCTCAATCATCTCAAATCATCTTCCCAAGATCTCCGTCATCTTTTGCTCATCAAGAGCTTTTCAACGACTGTTACCATGCTCAATTCTGAGCTCTGGATTGGAAGTTATGCCCTTCTGAAGTTGTTCAGGCATCATTGGTCAAAGGCCATGTGGCACCCACATGGGTTCACCTCATTCATACCATCCCACCTGGCATAGACTCGACCAAGGTTGTCATCCTTTAGCGATGACATGGCCACTAGAGGGGTGGTTACAGGGAATGTTCCTCATTCCTTTGCGATTACCAGGCCTTCGTCCCTTCGTCCTTCCTGTCCATGTCTGAAACATTATTAGAGTCCCAAAGTCCCGGAGTTCCCTAGCACTCCTGCATCTATGGTGGAGATCAATCCACTATTAAATCCAATGGCTGAGATTCGCCCTCGTTCGATGCATAGGCTTAAGGGATTTCGATGTTCAGCGTTTGACGCTCCGGCACTGAATGCCCTTTTCTCTACTTGCACATCCTCTGCAGTCCCAAAACCCCGGAATCTTGCCACGTGGCTCCGGCCTTCGGCCCTTTTTGGAGCTTGCGTCTTAGCACTCCAAACACCTGGAGTTCCAAAGTCCTGAATTCCCGAAGTGGGTCCCACTTGCGTACGTGGCGTTCTGCACGAGTGTCCCTACTACCATCTTCCACTTGGCAGATGCATGGTGATGATGCCACGTTGACACATGGTATCCATCTCTCCAACTCTATACCATATGCAACAAATCAGTAGGACATGTGGCTTGGCCATGTGTTGAAAAATGGTGGCTTTGTTACACGGTTGGAGTCCACCGTGTACTTTGTACACGTTGTCTGTTGATGTCACTTCGGCCTTCGATGCTTCAGGGAAACTCCACGCCTTGCATATTGAATCACTCGAAGTGGGGTTTAGTCGGAGAGCCGAATAGTTCTCGGACGACCCATAATCTTCCTTGGTTTGATCCAATGGAAGACATTTGGCAAAAGACAAGGGTGACACGTGGCCCAATCAACCGATGACATGTGTCAAGGTCTAATTGACACATAAGGTCTATGAAAGTCAGGAATCAGGGTGACACATGGCACACCAACTATGGGTCCATGTCACCCTAGGTGACATCAAATTGCCACATCACTCCAACCTTTGACGCTCCGACAATATTCTCATTCACCAACATGTCGAACCTCCCGGAGTAGGACTTTGTCGGAGTACTTTCTGCTATCCTTTCACTAGGATCGATCTAATGGTCAAGAAGGGTCCCAAAGGATCCTTAGATCCACGGTCCACATTGCTTCACGACTTCGACATTCGGGGGTTTGACTGTGTAAATTCCCTTTTAACTCCCAGAGTGGTCAATGCCAGACTGACCATGGTCTAAATCTAATGGTCAAGAGAGGTCTCGAAGCTTCTTTGGATCGACTGTCCTTTTCGCTTCACGACTTCGGCATTCTGGGGTTCCACCCGTTTAACACTCCTTTTCTCCTGGAGTGGTCAATGTTGGACTGACCTCAACATAGATCCAATGGTCAGGGGAGATCCCGAAGTATCCTCAGATCTACTGCTCGTGTTATTTTTTGACTGAGAAGTTGATCAAGGTTTAACGATGGGACAGATCCCACGGTCACAGTTAAGGAAACTGCCAGATATTGTTCAACCCTTCTGGTAATTGTACCAGCAGGTTTCCTTTGGTTGGTTTTGCAATGTTCATTCACGCGGGAGCTCCGGACTCTCGGAGTCCCGAATAACTTAGCTCCTTTTTTAGTGTAGCGAAGGGTTCCATGGACCTAGTCCTATGGAGCTTTGTCAAGCTCTAGAGGCTACACTCTTAATTCTTAGAAAAGATTTGGTTAAGGTCATGGGCATGAGCCCGTGGTCTCTTGGACGATTGGTTTGAAGGAAGTGTCTTACAGTCATAGAACTTAAGTTCTAACACAGGGGACGGTATTTTCGAGGGTTCGACGAGACTGAATCATTCCAACGAAGTCTTCCTCGATTCTTACATTACAAAATCAATCATTGGGAAAATTCCTTTAAGGGTTTTCCAACCAACACAGAAACCATAATATTATTCCTAATTTCATTTGAAGACCCAAGTCTAATAGTTCTCTTACTGCTAATCAGAGGCAAACAGAAACCATTCAAATGCATGGGTTCACAGAAGAACAATAAGCATTGCTAATATTAATCATGCAATGAAAATGTTAGTCATAGACATAGACATAGACATCCAACCGCTCAATTCAATTCTAGCACACAGGGTATATGAAATAATTATTTATTACAGTCGATCACTGACCAACTGACTATGGGTGTTTTTCTTTCCACCCAACTGTAGGCTCATTGGCATTCATTCTTAGTGCTCTGGCCACCCCTATGCCAAGCCATGATATCACTAGGGAACGTTTGCAATTTCTCAGAGATCCTTTCTCTGTCACAACCTCTGCGAGGTTTATCAGATGCTCCCTCAGCATCAAGCTTGCGACCTTCTACTCAGGTCATCTTTTCTGCAAACTCTCATAGATCCTTTCTCTTGTTCTCTCCCTTTAACCAGAACAACTTAATGCTTTAGTTCTTCTTCTCAGCTAGAGAGCCTCATGCCCTCTACCTCTTTCTAAATGGTATCCCTCTTTTCTTGCACGCCCTCTCCTTTTCCCCCCCGGGAGGTTCTGGACCTGTCCTATTCCTTCTTTCAGAAGGAACTTGGGTCAGTCTGGGCCTGCAGGAAAACTGCACTCTGTGGTACTTCGGGCTGACAGTTTTCTATCTCCTTAGCCAAACTCTCCATGCTTCCATTGATAGGGGTAGTTGATTGTTTAACCACCAGTCCTTCTTTCATTAACTGATTTTTCCTTTGGATCAAGATGAGGATTATTATTTCAACAAAAATAATTTGGGTCATTTTGAGAAAATGAACCCTCTCTACAGTTTCATCACTCTTTCCTCTAGTGATATCATGGCCAGTACTTCAAGAATTCACCCCCATAGTCAATTATTGGAAATCTAAACAATAATACATTTACTTTGTTCACGTGCCATAGCATGGTAATCATAACTAATGATTAATTACAAGCTGGGGGAAACTGGGGTATTACAATCCTCTCCCCCTTAAATGGAACAACGTCCTTAGTGTTCTTTCTCAGTAAACACATGTCATGCCTTTGTCATTCAATTGCTTAAAAAATATTGATCCTCGTTCTTGGTCAAGTACTTTCTGGACCCTTGGACTTCATCCACCGCCTTTAATATCTTTGGACAACAATCATATTAATCACAATTTCATGCGAAAATATCTTATTGTTGTGCAAAATTCAAGAGGAAAATTTTCATAATATAGCACAATAATTATCTGTGCACTTCGTGGATTTGCATTCATATGGCTATCTTTTTATCTTAGCTCATTGTTTTTCCTTGACATACCCATTGTGTGCATGATCCCAATCAATAGTTTATAAGAATTATCAAAGTATCCTCTTCCTTGCGGTCACTCACCCTTAAGGCCCAGGCTCAGGCATCCCCTTCTCTTCTATACAATCCCTCGGGTGATCCATCTTGTCTTGACAAGGCTTTCTCACAGAAGAATATCTCTAAATACTTCATTGAGCCTTACAATCGAGGCATCCCTTAGACTTGCTCTGTCGAGGGGTCCCTCCAACTTGTGTTGCCACAACACAAGATATTCAAGGGTGATCATGGCTTACCACATGGTTCTCATGTCTCAACAGTAGCATTTTTCATGCTTTCCAGCTTGACATCCTTCACATGTCCTTCCTAGAAAGATCTTTTTCATCTCACCTGTATCATAGGTATACAGAAATCATAAGATATTATCATCATTTTCAAATTCAGAATTTTGTTGCAAATCTGTCACCCACCGATTTCCAAACTCCACATTTGTTTTCAGATCTGTTCCGCACAGGAACCAAATTCACAAGTATGGGAATTTCCTTCCCATTGCAGTTTTTCTTAGTAGGAAATTGGTCTTCCTTATGGTCTTACAACACTGCCATACCCAAGACCCTTGTCTTCTTGTAATTTCAACATTCCTCAACCAAACAAAATGTTAGTTTTCTTGCACATTATATTTTCAAAACTATGCATATTAACAATCCAAGTCATTTTTATCTATTCAAGGGTACAAGTCAAAAGGAAATATCATTGTTTACGTCTGCATCCTTTCAACGCACTAAATTTTCCCAATGCAATTTTAATTGTGAAATGACTTTAATCCATGTGCCAACATTCATGGCTACATTCATACCCAATGTTCCCTTACATTGGGTTTAAGTTTGCCACACTTATGGAAAGCACCTTGTCATGGTGTGCTGGAGCTCAGTCAACCTCTTCACCATAAGGTTTATTCAATCTCGTTCATTATTGCAGCAGGATTGTGCTTCCTGGTACATGATGATCACGACCCCAAATAAGCACATATGAAACTTAAAATTTTCTCTTGAATGCCCCCAAGCATTCTTCCTTCATTAGTAACCAGGGGCCAACACTCATGGCCACCCAACTTCTCTTTTCTTTAACACCTCTACAATTCAAGTAGAGTATTAGAAGGTCTTCCTTTCTTAATGGGCAATCTATTGTCTGCCCTCCTATGCAATATGCATTTCCTCAATGCATTCCATGAGATGTGATAACTATGAGCACCTTTATTCCCAATCTCCCTAGATTGGTCATGGTACCCATGGTAATCCTTACTCATGCATTTTCTTGCAAGGATTATAACTCATCCTTGAGTGGCATAGAATTCCTCTCTCTACTGTTCAGTTTCTTCTTTCCTGAATCTTACCCTGCTTGGGTAGCAATGGCATACAATAGCCACTCAAATTTATTTGCATATCAGCAAGATAATGAAATATTTTCAGAAGGGGTTCTTACCAAATCCCTTCATACCTTATGCCATACATGCATGAACATTTTTATACCTATTTTGGCTGCTAGCACCCTTTTTTTTCTGATTTTTACCTCATCGGTAGTGCTTCATGGGGCTCCCAAAGTCCCCTCAACAATCTTTCAACATTGGCCCTCTCGCATTCATCCTCTTCTTGAGTTTTTTTTTTTTTAACCATTGGTAACTGTCTTTCCCAAAAATTTCAAATTTATTTCTATACATGACATATATCACAATTATATTAGTCGGCATGTAAAATAATCATGCATGTATCATAGCATTCCAATCAAAAAAACATTTTCAGTTATGTCCTAGCATATATTTATTCACTTCATCACATTATCCTTAATGTTTTCATGAGTGCAACACGGACAATTCTCAATTGTTTTTACAATCATACAACCATCATCATTATGGTGTCAAAACATTTACCTGCATCATTAAATCGGTCTCTCATACCAGAGAAATACAATAAACAACAAGAAATGTGTCAATGAAATCTTCTCTCGTCCAACTCCTACACGGCCCTAGACATTTAGTCCAGCTGAGTTGTTTTCTAGGGCCTCACTGCCTTTATGTAACACTGTTTGACCATGCCTATTCATTTAAATATGCTTATTTATTCATTTTCCTTTTTTCCAGTTGTACTTGTTCCCATAGCCGCTCTTCTAAAAATTACAACTCTGTTAAACAATTCAAAGTTTTTAGGGTGAGAAAAGTGTTCCTCCTTTTTTCCTTCTTTGCTTATGCAATCTACTTCTTATTGTGATCTCCATGCTCTTTTCCTTGAGTAGTCTTAGTTAGGTTCACCTCAACCTTCTTGGTAAATCAACATGCTACAACAAAAAAAAAATTCTTCACAATGAATCATGAGCCTGTGCATTCTGCACATTACCATTCAGCTATCAGAATGGTCAACATTCATTTGTTAGTCTTCCACTCATACATTTTGTTTTAGAATGTAATCCAGGATTTGTTAATACTGAGAGGGGGGTGAATCGGTATCAAGTACAATTTAAAAACCTTTTCAACTTATACTTAAACCATTCAATTATATCCAATGAGAAATGAATAATAGTATAAGAGTTACACCAATACACCACAATACACCATGCACAATATATGAGAAATAATCAATAGTTATTGTTTAAGGGAAGTAATGACTTCCAAAGGTAGCTACAGCTTCCAAATATAAAGGGAGGGTTAATCCTCAAAGAGGAACATATAATCCTCCAATATCAAGAGAGGGTTGATCTCTCCATCCTTACCCCTTCCTTCCACCCAATAATATATGAGAGATAATAAAACTTTACATTAAATCATCACCATCAACCAACCATCACATAGAGCCTGATAATGCTTCATGAGACTTCTTCAACTTCTGTAATTCTTCAATTCTTGGAATACTCTAATCCTCTAGATAATATTACTCAATGTATTCTGTGAAATGCCTCCAAGTTGAACTCCTTGAATCCTCAAAAAGATGTTATAGAAAGAATGGTAGACTTTATTCAATTATGGTTTATTCAGGAGAGTGAACTTGTACAGAATGCCCCGCGCTCAATATTTAACATCATATTTTGAAACTTGCACACAAGAAACTAAAGTCTGTACTATTTCCAATTAAATGGGTCCCACTTCATTTGGATTATCTATGAATAAGTTATGATTGTTTTACCCGAAACACCCGTTTATTGACTAGCTTCAGGATTGGTCAAAAACCGTATCTTCCACAGAGTGTATCTCCATAATTATAGCGAATAAAGAGATGAAAATTTTACCACATGTACCTTGATATGTATTCTCAATACCATAGCAATTTCACCATCTGAATTGTTCTAGAAAAAAATTTATAGCGAAAATGGTAAGATGACCTGAAAATAACATACCTTTAAACACATCACCAAAAGACTTCATCCTCCCTTGAAATCCAGCCTTCTTTACTTTTGATTTCTTCTGAAATTCGACTTGTGTCTAAAATGAATGTATAATGATATTTATTTATACCATTTATGTCACTTCCTTTTAACATTAGGTCTGACCTGACACTTTCTTATTTTGTAATTCTTTTATTTAATTATCTTCAGGGCCTACATGTACTTCCTTCTTCAATTCACTCTGTCATCTTCAAAAATTCATTTATCCTCAACCATGAGGATCAATGTGATGTGACACATACCACTGGAAACAACATGATGTATACTATCCATCCATGGGTGTTGTATCTTCATGTGCATTGTCCTTCATGTCCAAATACCTTCATCAATCTTGCGGTCCAAAACCAATGACTAGGGTTGACATCAATGACAACAACCAATCTTCCAACAATTTCCCCCTTTGTCATTGATGGCAACACTCATGCTCCCCCTATCATCATGATCCCAATTTATCTCCCCCTTTGAAATAAATGGAAATGGGTAGGGCTTCTCCCCCTTAGTTCAATGGCATAAGGTGACCTTCTTCTTTGGGGTTGCTCCCCCTGAACATGTGGCACTCAATAATACTTCATCCTTATTTTTGGTCTTTGGGAATTTTTATTCCTTGGAATTCTTTTGTGTGGATTTTGTCTTCTCTCTCTTCTTCATTGATGCAGGAGCATCTCTCCACGTCAGCCAACCAGCCACGTCAAGTGCGTGCATTCAAAGATGAAAAGAGAGGCGCAACCTCATTTGAAAGCTGAATTGAATGTAATTTAATGTCTAGGCTGGTGAGCCATAGAGTCATGCCTTTGTGCAGGCTGTAGATAAGATCAGACATTAATGTTTGTATGGCTGAGATCTAGATCCGATTCTGGACTAGACAGCCCATTCAATGCAATTGAATAGGGTAGGTAGGTTGGAGGGAAGCGCTCTAAGAGCCCCCTCAGGTAAAAGAGATTTTGAGATCTCATTTTGAGTTAGATGAGTAGAGGTTGAGTTGTAGAGCCATAGAGAGAGAGAGAGAGAGAGAGAGAGAGAGAGAGAGAGAGAACACCTTGTAATTACAGGCATTTTCCATTTTAATATAAACAGAAGCAGATTTTCCTGCATGAATTCTGTATTATGTGGATGTTTGTGTGTGTTCCATTGTGCATTTTGCAGGAGTTGTTTGGTTTCAGGCTTGAGAGGTCTTTGAGGTTTCATGTCAGGAGGGCATGACAGAGAGTTGGGGACTCTGAATACCGGTGCACAGAGGATGCACTTCTGAATTCTGCAGGTTCAGACAGAGACGTGCTGCGACACATAAGCTGAAATCATCAATTTAGGGAAGACCTCAAGGTTGTTGAACACCTTGGAGGCAAGGTTGTGTATGAGAGACACAGTTGCAGACAAAATTCTGCTGTGAATTTTGTAAAGCTCTGCCAAGTGGGCATTGAGCATATGCACAGTGGTGCTGAGGGAGGAACTCTGTTGTGAGTTCAAACAGAAGAGATAGAAGCTCTGAGGAGCTCTGTAAAGCTCTTCCAAGTGGGCATTGAGCCAGTGAAAGGAGTGCACAGAAGAAGGACTCTGTTGTGAGTTCAGGAAGAAGGACCAGAATCACTGAGGATTCTGAGAGCTCTGCCAGGTGGGCATCGAGCGAGTGAATAGGTGCATAGGAGGACAAAACTGTTGAACGTTATGGGAGGAGACACTCTGCTCGGTGGGCATTTGAGTTAGTGTGCAAACTGGCTCAGCAAGCAGTTGTTTGAGCGGAAGGATAAGCTCAGGAGGGTCAGCGTTATATACGCGCAGCGAAGCTCAAGGTGAAGGAGTTCGCAGAGAGAGAAGAGAAGCAAAGGTCGAGGCCTTTGAGAACTAGAAATTATTCCAGGTTGGGAAGAAAGTGTGCAAAGCTCAGGAGGGAGCACAACAACCGTCAGATATGGGAGAAAAATCCCGTCAGTCATCGGATCTGGTAAAGATGCGAGGAGGTTACGACTGAGTTTTCAAGGTACAAGCCCAATAGATTGTGGACCGTCGGATGTTCACACAAAAATCCCGTCAGCCGTTGGATCGAGAGAATATGATCATAGTTTAGCCTCTGGAGTAAGCGCGCAGGAGAAAGGGTATGGGCCACCAGATCTTGAGTAGATATCCGTTAGACGTCGGATTGACTGGAAGGTGCACGGTGGTTAAACCATTGGGAACAACCAATGTAAAATCCCGACGAGAGGCGTAGCCATCGGGATAGCAACCATCGGTATATCGGGATTCTTGAGGTGAAGAAAATCAAGACACTTCAAGTTTCGAAACACCGGGAAGATCTGGACCGTCCGTTGGTGGAGACACGTGGCGGAGATCGAGCGCTCGTTGGTACTTTGGCTCATCAGGATATCGGCATTCCCGTGAACATGAGATCGGGAATTTCCATGGGGAATTACCTGGAATAATCTGAGCCGTCCATTTGGAGAGACAGGTGTTAGGAACCCAGAGAGAGTCGGGATATTCGACATCGAGAAATCAGAGTTCCTGAGGACAAGAGAGTTGGGACATCAAAAGTCTTGAAATCCCGGAGTAATCGGGACCGTCCATCAGAGTTGACGCGTGGAAGAAATCGGCGCCATCGGGAAAAGTCCCGACAAGGAGGTTGTCTATCGGTGTTTGGGTCATCGGGATATCGGGGATCCTGGTGACAAGGTGTTTTGTCATTTTGAAATCACGAACCACGAAACCCCGACAAGGAGGAAGGTTCCACCGTACGGCTAGCTGTCAGCACGTCATAAAGGAGGGAAGCACCATTGTGGGGACCAGCTGTCAGCAAACCGAAGAGTCAGGATTCGAGGAATCGGGAATCCTGTGGGCAAGTGTTTTGCAGCATTTGAAACCCCGTAGCCCCGACGGGGATAAGATTGCGGTCACGGGTTAACGGTCACATGGGACAAAGCCTATAGCCAGGAGGGCTAACGCGTAAAGGGTGCGTTGGGGTTTGAGGAATCGTGAGTCCTGAGGGCATGTGTATTTCGACATTGGAATGCTCGAAACCCCGATGGGAGTCATGACTGCGGTCATATAGAGGAGGTCACATGGATAAAGGCTTAGACTGGAGGGCTAACGGGAATTTGAGCACATCGGGATTTTGAAGTCAGAAACCCCGACAAGAAGAAATATAAGGCTGTGGTCTTATAGAAAATGGTCGTGTGGACCAAAGACTTAGCCCAGGAGGCTAAGGTAACAAAGGAGTGGATAGAGGATCGGGGATCGGTAAAACAAATTGTGTGAACATTGCAAGTGTCAAAATCTCGATAGGAGGAACCTCGATAACAAAAAGGCCAATGTTGATTCAGAAGAAAGGGAGACCCAATGTTTAGTTGGTGCGGGTGGAAAATTTCCCGATAGGGAAATAGAAGAACCTTTCAGTTCTTCGGGCCGAGGAAGGAGGAGAGATCCTGTGAGCGGATGTGCCTAGTGGTCACGCCTGCGTCAAGTGGTATCAGAGGTTTATTTTTTGGGGATCCAGGAGGATTTCCAACAGCTGAGAGGGGAATCTCATGAGCAGGAGCTCATGATTTTGCAGCTGAGTTTGATGCAAGAGCATCTCTCCACGTCAGCCAGCCAACCAGCCAGCCACATCGAGCACATGCATTCAAAGATGATAAGAGAGGCGCAGCCTCATTTGAAAGCTTAATTGAATGTAATTTAATGTCTAGGTTGGTGAGCCATAGAGCCGTGCCTTTGTGCAGGCTGTAGATAACATAGGCCATTAATTTTTGTATGGCTGAGATCTAGATTTGATTCTGGACTAGACAACCTATTCAATGCAATTGAATAGGGTAGGTAGGTTGGAGAGAAGTGCTCTAAGAGCCCCTTCAGGTAAAATATATTTTGAGATCTCATTTTGAGTTAGATGAGTAGAGGTTGAGTTGTAGAGCCATAGCGAGAGAGAGAGAGAGAGAGAGAGAACACCTTGTAATTACAGGCATTTGCCATTTTAATATAAACAGAAGCAGTTTTTCCTGCATGAATTCTGTATTATGTGGATGTCTGTGTGTGTTCCATTGTATGTTGTAGATGTATGTTCTGTTAATGCATTCTACAGGAGTTGTTTGGTTTCAGGCTTGAGACGTCTGTGAGGTTTCATGTCAGGAGGGCATGACAGAGTGTTGGGGACTCTGAATACCAGTGCACAGAGGATGCACTTCTGAATTCTGCGAGTTCAGACAGAGATGTGCTGCGGCACAGAAGCTGAAATCATCAATTCAGGGAAGACCTCAAGGTTGTTGAACACCTTGAAGCCAAGGCTGTGTATGAGAGACACAGTTGCAGACAAAATTCTGCTATGAATTTTGTAAAGCTCTGCCAAGTGGGCATTGAGCATATGCACAGTGGTGCTAAGGGAGGAACTCTATTGTGAGTTCAAACAAAGAGACAGAATCTCTGAGGAGCTCTGTAAAGCTCTTCCAAGTGGGCATTGAGCCAGTGCAAGGAGTGCATAGAAGAATGACTCTGTTGTGAGTTCAGGAAGAAGGACCAGAATCACTGAGGATTCTGAGAGCTTTGTCAGGTGGGCATCGAGCGAGTGCGTAGGTGCACAGGAGGACATAACTGTTGAACGTTCTGGGAGGAGACACTCTGCCCGGTGGGCATTTGTGTTAGTTTGCAGAATGGATCAAAAAACAGTTGTTTGAGCAGAAGGATAAGCTCAGGAGGGTCAGCGTTGTATACATGCAGCGAAGCTCATGGTGAAGGAGTTCGCAGAAAGAGAAGAGAAGCAAAGGTCGAGGCCTTTGAGAACTGGAAATTCTTCCAGGTTGGGAAGAAAGTGTGCAAAGCTCAGGAGGGAGCACAACAGTCGTCAGATCTGGGAGAAAAATCCTGTCAGTCATCGGATCTGGTAAATAAGCGAGGAGGTTACGACTGAGTTTCCAAGGTACAAGCCCAGGAGATTGTGGACCGTCGGATGTTCACACAAAAATCCCATTAGCTGTTGGATCGAGAGAATATGATCAGAGTTTAGCCTCTGGAGTAAGCGCGCAGGAGAAAGGGTCTGGGCCGCCAGATCTTGAGTAGATATCTGTCAGCCATCAGATTGACTGGAAGGTGCACGGTGGTTAAACCATCGGGAACAACCAATGTAAAATCCCGACAAGAGGCGTAGCCATCGGGATAGCAGCCATCGATATATTGGGATTCTCGAGGTGAAGAAAATTGAGACACTTCAAGTCTCGAAACACCGGGAAGATCTAGACCGTCCATTGGTGGAGACAAGTGGAGGAGATCGAGCGCTCGTCGATACTTTGGTGCATCGAGATATCAACATTCCCGTGAACATGAGATCGGGAATTTCCATGGGGAATTACCCAAAATAATCTGAGTCGTCTGTTTGGAGAGACAGGTGTCAGGAACCTGGAGAGAGTCAGGATATTCGACATCGGAAAATTGGAGTTCCTGAGGAAAAGAGAGTTGGGACATCAAAAGTCTCGAAATCCCAGAGTAATCGGGACCGTCCATCAGAGTTGAAGCGTGGAATAAATCGGCGCCATCGGGAAAATTCCCGACAAGGAGGTCATCTATCGGTGTTTGGTTCATCGGTATATTGGGGACCCTGGTGACAAGGTGTTTTGGAATTTTTAAATCGCGAACCGCAAAACCCCGACAAGGAGGAAGGTGCCACCGTACGACCAACTGTCAGCACGACGGAAAGGAGGGAAGCACCATTGTGGGGGTCAGCTGTCAGCAAACCGGAGAGTCGAGATTCGAGGATCCGGGAATCCCGTGGGCAAGTGTTTTGCAGCATTTGAAACCCCGTAGCCCCGATGGGGACATACTGCGGTCACAGGTTAATGGTCACATGGGCCAAAGCCTATATCCAGGAGGGCTAACGCGTAAAGAGCGCGTCGAGGTTCGAGGAATCGTGAGTCCTGAGGGCATGTGTATTTCGACATTGGAATGCTCGAAACCCCGATTTGATTCATGACTATGATCATATAGAGGAGGTCACGTGGACAAAGGCTTAGCCTGGAGGGCTAACGGGAATTTGAGTGCATCGAGATTTTGAAGTCAGAAACCCCGACAAGAAGAAATATAAGGCTGCGATCTTATAGAAAATGGTCATGTGGACCAAAGACTTAGCCCAGGAGGCTAAGGTAACAAAGGAGCGGATCGAGGATCGAGGATTAGTAAAACAAATTGTTTGAACATTGCAAGTGTCAAAATCCCTATAGGAGGAACCCCGATAACAAAAAGGCCAACGTTGATTCAAAAGAAAGGGAGACCCAGTGTTTAGTTGTTGTGGGTGGAAAATTTCCCGATAGGGAAATAGAAGAACCTTTCAGTTCTTCGGGCTGAGGAAGGAGGAGAGATCTTGTGAGTGGACATGCCTAGCGGGCACGTCTGCGTCATTCATGTCTAGTATGTATATGTTGTTCGGTCTTCTTTTTTCATTTGCAACCAATCTTCCTAAGTTATTTTATTTGATTTTACATTTTCGGGAGTCAAACGTAAGAGTGTATCCTTAAAAACACATTTTACTAACACTGAGTAGATTATGCTTCAAGTATTCAACTAATAGGACATTCTTTGCATTTACATTTTTTCTTCCAAGATCTACTACACCTTCTCCAAGTATTTTGGAAGATGAGTCATCTCCAAATGCAACATTGCCACCCTTTCTCTTCAAGCTAATGAATTTGTCTTGATCCTTGGTCATGTGTGAAGAAATTCCACTGTCTATGTACCATTCATCTTCTTCTTCACATTCTTCAGTGGTTAATGCTATTCGACAATATTCATTGTTTGGAATGTCTTTCCTTCTTCATACTGTGGTTGGCATAGAGACATCTTCATTCATATATCTGCAATCTCGTTCTTTATGACCAAGATAATTACATTTGTAGCATATAATATTTTTGTCCATCAATGGGGAAAATGAATTATAACTTCTATTGACAAATCCATGATTATTTCCATATCTTCTATTTACACCATTCATGTTTCTTGCATATTTGTTCCTTTCATTGATTCTGCAATTAATTGCCTTATTTCCAAAAAAAATTCAAGTATAACAATGACCAATAAAGAAATTTTGATACCTTGGAGTAAGTGGCCTTCTTCGTGATGTAGTCCATCTGGGTTCATGATCTACTCTTCTGTAGTTTCCTTCATACTGATTGAAGCTTCTTTGATTCTAGAAGATAGGAGGTCTTCTTGGATATTCATCTCTTTTGTAATCATTCCTTCTTTCTGGTATCCTGGTCCACTTCTCAGCAACTGTCTGTGTATCTCTTTCTTCAACCTTCTTGTTGGTATTTGCATCTTCTTTATATGAAATTTCACTCATGCATCCAAGATGTGTTAAGTCTTTTGGAACTTGAGAGTTTCTTAAGCTCTTTCGCAATGAGACAACTCCGTGTTCATGTTTCTCACAATATTTTTCTTTTTTCATCATTTGGACATTCCTTACTTCTCCTATTCTTCTTTCTTCTTCGAGTAGAGTTTTCAAGGAAATGTTTTCTTCTCTTAGTTTCTCAAAGCATTCTAATTGTTTCTTCAAGCTTACAATTTTCTTTTCACAACTACCCAATTCACTTCTTAGTTTTCTATGTGTGTCTTTGAGCTTGCTATTTTCAATCTCAACATTCTTCATTTTTTTAAGATTCTCATCTTCTTGTTGAATAATTTATTCTTCATGATTTTCTTCTTCTTCATTTGAATTTTCTTCTTCAGTGTCATCTCTTTCAATCCTTGGATGAGGACATTCAAATTCAACATGTCCTACTCCTTCACAATTAAAGCAAAATAATTGACCTCTATTTGCTTCTTTGAAATATGAGATGTTGTAATTTTCTTCAACTTCTTCTTCTTCTTCTACTTCTTCCCTTCCATAAAGGTCTTGTAGATTGTCCCAAAGCTATTTTGATGATTCACATGATCCCACCTTGGATTTCACTAAATCTATCAATCCATCCAGGATGGTATCTATTGCCAATTTGTTGTTCCTTTTTGCTTCCTTTTGAGCTAGAGTATTTGGTTTCTTCAAAGAATTGTATCCTAAAGAAACTGAGAACCAAACATCTGCCCCAAGAGCTTTCAAGTAAGTTTCCATTCTATTACTCCAGTATTCAAAATTTCTTCCATCAAATGGTGGAATCCCATTTGGAATTTTGTCTTTCATTTCTTCTTAGGATCTTCCTTCCAGTGGTTAAACTGTACTGAAGGCAGCCTGGCTCTGATACCAATTGTCGATACTGAAAGGGGGTGAATCAATATCAATTACACTTTAAAAACCTTTTCAAATTATACTTAAACCATTCAATTATATCCAATGAGAAATGAACAATAGTATAAGAGTTACACCAATACACCACAATGCACCATGCACAATATATGAGAAATAATCAATAGTTATTGTTCAAGGGAAGTAATGATTTCCAAAGGTAGCTACAGCCTCCAAATATAAAGGGAGGGATAAACCTCCAAGAGGAATATATAATCCTCCAATATCAAGATAGGGTTGATATTTCCATCCTTTCCCCTTTCTTCCACCCAAGAATATATGAGAGATAATAAAACTTTACATTAAATCATCACCATCAACCAACCATCACATAGAGCCTGATAATGCTTCCTGAGACTTCTTCAACTTATGTAATTATTCAATTCTTGGAATACTCTAATCTTGTAGATAATATTACTCAATGTATTCTCTAAAACTCCTCTAAGTTTCACTCCTTAAATCCTCAAAAAGAAGTTATAGAAATAATGGTAGACTTTATTCATTTCTGGTTTATTCAGGAGAGTGAACTTGTACATAATGCCCCACGCTCAATATTTAACATCCAATTTTGAAACTCACACACAAGAAACAAAAGTCTGTACTCTTTCCAATGAAATTGGTCCCACATTATTTGGATTCTCTATGAAGAATTTATTATTGTTTTACACGGAACACCTGTTTATTGACTAGCTTCGGGACTAGTCAAAAACTCTATCTTCCACAGAGTGTATCTCCATAATTATATCTAATCAAGAGATGAAAATTTTACCACATGTACCTTGATATGTCTTCTCGATACCATAGCAATTTCACCATATGAATCGTTTTAGAAAAATAGTTATAGTGAAAATGGTAAGATGACCTGAAAATAACATACCTTAGAACACATCACCAAAATACTTCATCCTCCCTTGAAATCCAGCCTTCTTTACTTCTGTTTTCCTCTGAAATTCGACTTGTGTCTCAAATGAATGTATAATGATATTTATTTATACCATTTATGTCACTTCCTTTTAACATTAGATCCGACCTAACACTTTCTTATTTTGTAATTCTTTTCTTTAATTATCTTTAGGGCCTACATGTTCTTCCTTCTTCAATTCACTTTGTCATCTTAAAAAAATCATTTCTCCTCTACCATGAGGATCCATGTGACGTGACACATACCACTGGAAACAACATGATGTACACTATCCATCCATGGGTGTTGTATCTGCATGTGCATTGTCCTTCATGTCCAAATACCTTCATCAATCTTGTGGTCCAAAACCAATGACTAGGGCTGACATCAATGACAACAACCAATATTCCAACAATCTCCCCCTTTTCCATTGATAGCAACACTCATGCTCCCCCTATCATCATAATCCCAATTTCTCTCCCCCCTTTGACATCAATGGAAAAGGGTAGGGCTTCTCCCCTTGAGTTCAATGGCATAAGGTGACCTTCTTCTTTGGGGCTACTCTCCCTGAACATGTGGCACTCAATAATACTTCATCCTTATTTTTGGTCTTTGGGACTTTTTCTTCCTTGGAATTCTTTTGTATTGCTTCTGTCTTCTCTCTCTTCTTCATGTCTAGGATGTATATGTTTTTCAATGTTAGGAACCTACAATGTACCTTTTTGCTACTATTACACCCTTTTTTCATTCATATTTAAACTTATATTATCACCTTACCCTATCTCTCCAAAGGTATATAACCTCTCTTCTCTTTACTATATGTTTAATCTGTTTTGCATATAATTTTACATTACTCTCGTACTTAACCATTGATCAGAAATATATAAGTGTTGAAACAGTTCATACTGCAGATTAGCATTGAAGCATGTTGCTGAAACAATTAAAGCACACAAACCTTGTGGCTGAAATAGTCCGTGGTCTACGATGCTGGAACAACAACTCACACAAAGCTGCTACACTCTCCGTGGTCTACGATGCTAAAACAACAAATCAATTGTTACACTCTCTATGGTCTATGATGATGAAACAACAACTCACACAAGAAGAAGATGCTACACTCTCTGTGGTCTACGATGATGAAACAACAACAGCTGTTACACCGACCACAACAACCGCACCTTCAACCATAATTAGCCATCACTGTTGCGTGAGACCACGTGCTGAAACAGTCAGAACGCAAATCCCATTGTTGAAACAACCCGTGATTTATGATGCTGAAACAACATACAACAACAGTAAGAAGATAAATAAAGAAGCTGTTACTCCAGCCGCAACAACAACACCTCACTCAACACCTTTTCAACTATTCTAATAGCATTCTATTACGGGAGACCAGGATATCCTATTCCTATATCTGACTAAGAATAGGATTTAGATATACACATGTAATTTGATGATCAAATTGTATCGAGATTATTCTCCTCTTTAAATAAGGGGAAATCAGCATTAGATAGGACCTGCTTCTTAACTAAGAAAGGATTTACAGAGAGGGACGTATTTTACTTCAGATTGTAATGTAACATAGTTGACAAATGAATAAAAGATTGTTCTGAGCATTTCTCTCTATTTCCTTTCGTTTCAGGGGAATCTTGTGAGAAGGGAGGGCCCACCTTATTCAAAAGATTCACCCATTAGCTTTGTAGTGTGTTAGTGTCATTTCTGTTCATGCCTTGATTAAATTTTGTTTTGTTGAAACACTACTTTATTGAACTCTGTTGTGCTGAAACTCTGCTTTACCGGTTGTTACATTGTTTTCATGTAATTCATGCTTGGGTAACTATTGATCATTCTAGTTAGCAATCTTGTTTTGTGAATTTATGAAAGCGTGATAATCAGGGACAGGTGTTGAAGGTTCCTGCTTGGGGAATAGGGTCATGTTCTCTGCTAAGACATAATTAGTGTGTGTCAATCATTTCAATGAGTCTATGAAAGTGTGACGATCAGAAACAAGTGCTGAAGATTCCTGCTTGGTAATAGGGTCATGTTCTCTGTTAAGAGTTAGTTATCCTTCAGTGTGTGTTAATCATTTCAGTTAGCAATTAGTTCATAAAAGTGTGATGATCAAAAACAAGTGTTGAAGATTCTTGCTTGGGGAATAGGGTCCTGTTCTCTGTTACAAGATAGTTGGTATTTCCTGTTGCAGCATCTTGTTTTTATTTTAAATGTAATCCATGATTCTTTAATTAATCATTTCTTTAAACTTTGAACTCTGCAATAGGTAGATTGTTTTCCTGTAATTCAAGTTAGAAATTCAGTTTGTTCAAGGAAAAGTATGATTAATATATGTTTACTACAACTCTAGGTTGCTTTTGAGATTGAGCATATATAGTGTGTGATTACCTTTGAAACAAACAAACTTCCCTGGGTTGACAATTTATGTAGCACTTGATTGTTTAATTAAATAAGCAAATATAGTGACCAACATTTTGGTGCCATTGTCGGGGAAGGTAATTATAGATTTCAAAAGCACTTATGATTTTTCAGATACAAAGATTTCATGAGAGGGCGCGGAGACCCCAAAGACACTGACCCTATAGGTGGCAGGGGCAGAGGAAGAGGAGGAAGAAAGACTTATATTGACGAGATTATATCAAAGTCTGAATCTGCTGCTCAACGACCAAACTCTCGGAAACCAAAATCCCAACCTTCATTTCAAGCAAACTTTGAAACGGGGAAAGAAGTTTAGAGTCCTGAGACAGTCAAGAAACCGGCCAGAAACATTGAGGACAAAGAAAGTGCAAAAGGGGAGCAGACAGAAGAAAACATGGACGAGTACAATGAAGAATTGCATCATGAAGAACATGCAGGTCATGAAAGAGAGGTAAATGATGAAAACTCTTTTTCCACATTAGGATTTCCTATTGGTGATCTTCCTAGAGGGGTATCCCCCATGAAGAACATTCCACTCTCAGCACTACCTAACTTTCATGGTTTGTCTTCAGAGGATCCTAATGAATTCCTTTTTGAGTTTGATATATTATGCAGAAGTTATGATTACATTTCCAATGCTAAAAAATTAAAGCTATTTCCAGCAACATTGAAAGGAAATGCACTA
>ML800810.1:55623-70790 GCA_009831015.1 Picea engelmannii
TGGATATCGAAATCCTATACCATCATTTCACACGAATCCAACACCGTCATTCTTTTTCTTCACCATCCTTTCGTTTGTTTCACTACCATTTGCATGCCTTCACCCGAAAAACTCACTCTGAACAGAAGCAGTTAATCTACTCTCTGTTGGTGCATTTTACTGAGTGGTTAGCTATGGGAGGCCCTGCTATATGGCACGAACCCGCCACGACAACCCTGTTAGAACTATACCCAGAAGTATATCAAATTTTTCTGCAGGCAGGATGGCTGGGTTATTTTCAGAGGCTCCAAGGATTTGATCAACAACAGGTTCTACAATCGCTCAAAATCTTCAGAAAAATCATTCAATTGTTCAAGGGGTTTGGATTCGAGTTACAGAGGAGGATATAGCACAAGTTTCGGGTCTCCCTACCAATGACATTCGTTGGTTCAGCCGCAAACATATCATTCTTAATGCCCAGCAGGATTTCTTCTTGCCAGGGGAAGAAATTGAACCTAAAGGTCGAGGTGTCCGACTGAGCTCATTGCCGCCTCCATGGCCAAAAGTCGCAAAAATTTTCAAACATTACCTTACCTGCGAAGGTCGATACTAGGTAGTCTACCAATATGATTTTGTCCTATTGTCTCATTTACGGCATGCTAGATTGATAAACATCCCTTATTATCTGCTCGGATGTCTTAAAAATATGTCGCACTACTGTAAAAAGGCTAAAAATATCACCCTTTCCCTCACCCATCATCATCTCGCTCAACTTCTTATCCAAAAGGGTTTTGCCCAAAAAAACCCCCCACTAAACAACCCACCCATAGACCCCCAAGAAGTTGTTGAAACTCCTGAAAATCTTCAGGAACAACAACCACAAAACCCTCTAGACCCTCCAGAAGTACCTAACAGTCCGTCTACATACCCAATCAGCCCAATTAACTCCCCTACCATACCAAGCCTGCCCCACATTTTACCAGAATCATCCACTCCTGTCATGCATATCCTTAGCGATGATTCTGAACCAGACAATTCTCCCTGTCCCATCATTGAGGAAGAGCCCCCACGCAAATGAAAGAAAATTCCTTTATTTTCACCCTTTTTATAGATAAAACGAACAAGGGCCTCAATAAGAGCAACCACTATTGCCACTACCCTAAACCTCCAACCCATCCGGTTACAACCCCATGCACCTTCAACCTCCCAAAATTTGGAATCTTTACCTATTCCACCCATGGGCACTGAAACACAAGAACCAGAGGCCCAGTATGTTGCGACATCATCCGTTTCAAAATTAGTAGCTGAAACACAAGAACCAACTACTCATTTAGTAGCTAAAACACAAGAACCGGCTACTCATCAAGTAGCTAAAACACAAGAACCAACTACTCATTTAGTAGCTGAAACACAAGAACTAGCTACTCATTTAGTAGCTGAAACACAAGAACCAGCTACTCATTCAGTAGCTGAAACACAAGACCCAGCTATAGCTGTCACACAAGAACCAACTACAGCTGAAACACAAGAACCAGTTGCTAATATTGTTATTGAGACACAGGAATCAGATGCCTAGGGTGCTGCAACATTACTTTATTTACATCAAGAAGCTGGAACACAAGGATCAGTTGTCGATCCCGTAGCTGCTCCAAAAGAACCATCTAGTGCGACTGTGACTACTACACAAGAACCAGTCACCCCTCAACCAGAACCAACAATGGCCTCTGTCCTACAAGAAAATGAGTTCCTAAAGTCTGAACTGGAAGCCTACAAGCAAGAGCTAGCCATGGAAAAGGAAGCCTATGAGAAGGAATTTAAATTGTACACCCTAGCTCGCATAGCAACCATGTTAGAGGGAACTACAGCAGAGAATCCGTGTAGAGAATATATGTGCAGTCAATGTGGGGACATCTACTATCAAGCAGGCTACAAATTAATTCAAATTCCAATGCCAGGAGCTTCCCCTGCACCTTCGACTTTTGCAGTCAAAGAAGAACACCCTGTTGTTACACAAGAACCAGCAGGACCCTCCAAAATTAAAACTGAACCCTGGCCTACAACAATTGTCAAATTTGAAGCCCCTATTTTTGTTAGTAAAGTTGTACAAACATTGCTTATTGATGAATCTACCCCTCCTAGCCAGATCAATACCCACACCTTTGTGGAACAAGCCACTCAAACCCTACCTCAGCCTACTACTTGCAACACTGAAACACAAACTCAACCATGGGATGAGCAGGCAATAATAGAAAAATGGAAAAAAGAGTTTGTTGTTTCACAGGCCAAAATCCTGCAGCAACATAGACAAATATGGATAAACCATATCTATTCAAACTGGGAAGCTTTGGAGCAAACACGCCAGGAATCTCGTGCCTATAAGAAACATAATAAAGAGATAAAAGGAAGATTTCTCCTGATATTTGACTTGGCACAAAAGTTATTGGCTGCAAGGAAACCATCTTGCAATTACTCTTTGTTCCTCATGGAACGACTTACATGGTTTCAGATCAAATTAGTCAAAGAAGGCAGACCCCATGCAGTGTTAAATCCAATAGATTTTGTTAAAACCTTTGCAGAAGCCTCTACTATGGATCAGCACCTCCTCTGTGAGGCATATTTTCATAATGAGGCCATCCATGAGAACCGACATCTTAACCTTAACCCTCTTGTCAATGACATCTAGATTTGGGCACTCACCTCCTTCCTCAACAATCAGATTATATGGCAGGATGAATTCATAGCTGCCAATCATAACAAGGATAACAGTCTGTGGTTTACAATGCTGGAACAACAACTCACACAAAGTTGCTACACTCTTTGTGGTCTATGATGCTAAAATAGCAACTCAGCTGTTACACTCTCCATGGTCTACGATGCTGAAACAACAACTCACACAAGAAGAAGCTGCTACACTCTCTGTGGTCTACGATGCTGAAACAACAACAACTGTTACACCGACCACAATAGCCGCACCTTCAGCCAGAATTAGCCATCGCTACTGCGTGAGACCATGTGCTGAAACAGTCAGAAAGCAAATCCTGTTGCTGAAACAGCCCACGATTTGCGATGTCGAAACAACATACAACATCAGTAAGAAGATAAATAAAGAAGTTGTTACTCTAGCCGCAACAACAACACCTCCCTCAACACCTTTTCAACTATTGTAATAACATTATGTTATGGGAGACCAGGATATCCTATTCATGTATCTGACTAAGAATAGGATTCAGATATACACATGTAATTTGATGATCAAATTGTATCGAGAGGATTCTCCTCTTTAAATAAGGGGAAATCAGCATTAGATAGGACCTGCTTCTTAACTAAGAAAGGATTTACAGAGAGGGACGTATTTTACTTCAGATTGTAATGTAACACAATTGATAGATGAATAAAAGATTGTTCTGAGCATTTCTCTCTAGTTCCTTTCGTTTCAGGGGAATCTTGTGAGAAGGGAGGGCCCACCTTCTTCACAAGATTCACCCATTAGCTTTGTAGTGTGTTAGTGTCATTTCTGTTCATGCCTTGATTAAATTTTGTTTTGCTGAAACACTACTTTACTGAACTTTGTTGTGTTGAAACTCTGCTTTACCGGTTGTTACATTGTTTTCATGTAATTCATGCTTGGGTAACTGTTGATCATTCTAGTTAGCAATCTTGCTTGGTGAATTTATGAAAGCGTGATAATCAGGGACAGGTGTTGAAGGTTCCTTCTTGGGGAATAGGATCATGTTCTCTGCTAAGAGATAGTTAGTGTGTGTCAATCATTTCAATGAGTCTATGAAAGTGTGACGATCAGAAACAGGTGTTGAATATTCCTTCTTGGGAACAGGGTCATGTTCTCTGTTAAGAGTTAGTTAGCCTTCAGTGTGTGTCAATCATTTTAGTTAGCAATGATTTCATAAAAGTGTGATGATTAGAAACAAGTGTTGAAGATTCCTTCTTGGGGAATAGGGTCCTATTCTCTGTTACAAGATAGTTGGTCTTTCCTGTTGTAGCATCTTGTTGTTATTTTAAATGTAATCCAGGATTCTTTAATTAATCATTTCTTTAAACTTTGAACTCTGCAATAGGTAGATTGCTTTTCTGTAATTCAAGTTAGAACTTCAGTTTGTTTAAGGAAAAGTATGATTAATATATTTTTACTACAACTCTAGGTTACTTTTGAGATTGAGCATATATAGTGTGTGATTACCTTTGAAATAAACAGATTTCCCTAGGTTGACAATTTATGTAGCACTTGATTGTTTAATTAAATAAGAAATTATAGTGACCAACATTCAGTCTTCTTGTTGCAGTTGCAACCAATCTTCCTGAGTTATTTTCTTTGATTTTACATTTTCGGGAGTCAAACATAAGAGTGTATCCTTGATCACACATTTTACTAACACTGACTAGATTATGCTTCAAGTATTCAACCAATAGGACATTCTTTTCTTTTACATTTTTTCTTCCAAGATCTACTACACCTTCTCCAAGTATTTTGGCAGATGGGTCATCTCCAAATGCAACATTCCCACCCTTTCTCTTTGTTATCACCCTATAAGTTATAGGATCAACTGGTGACTGGGATATTATCTGTCTCTAGTGTTTTTTGTTGACAAATGATTTTTCATTCTGCAAATAATTTGAAAAGGAAAAGAAAAGAAAAAAGGAAAAAGAGAGAAAAGAGAAAAGAAAAAAGAAGAAAAGAAAAGAAAAAGAGGGCATAAAAGAATTTCAATAAAATCCCCATGCAATAATAGTAACTTGGTCCATACCTTTCAAGCATGGCCAAGTTCTTTTTTAAATTGATGTTGATAGGGTAGTGAATGAGTTTGGATAAACAGTTTAATCTTAGCCAAAGTGTCTAGGTTAGATTAATGAATAAATCTGGCCAGACTCTCTAATCTTGGTCAGATAGCCCTAGGGTAGAATAAACTCTTAACCCAACAGTCTAATCTGGGTTAACTGTCATAGGAAACTAGGTTAGAATATAGCTTAGTTCCATTGTTGCTTCATTTCAATAAGAACCAGTTTGATGATTAATGTTGCACCATGTTTCAGATGCTTAAAAGATCGTTTGGTCAAGCCCCATGGTGGTGTCTACTAAAAAAACCTTGGAAAAACCCATAAAATGCATTTATCCAAAGTTTTTCCCCGGCGCATGTGTTTTCTGCTCCCCACTTATGCTCCTTGCACATATAAATGGTCCAGATCGTGGCACCCAGATCTATGGTGGACAAATCTTTCCGGACCCTCCCCCCCCCGACTGTTCTACCTTTAACGGAGGGGGGGGGGGTCCAGAATCGCTGATAAGACCCATGTGCATCTGGACGGCCCAGGATCAAGCATGCAGATCTACGGTCAACATTGGATTCTGGACCCCCCCGTCTGTTCTGCCTTTAATGGAGGGGGGGGTACGGAATGAGTGATAAAAAGTGTGCAAAGATTTGCGGCTAGGAAACAAGCGCTCAGATCAATGGCTCAAAATGTTTTTTGGACCCCCCTGACTGATCTGCTTTTAACTGAGGGGGGGGGGGGTCCGGAATTATATCTTTCCTCTGGCGGGCCCTCTTTATATGTGGCAATGATCTAATGACCCTGAGTCTCATCATCTCCTGCTATCTAACCTACCATCGTCATCTCTGGACGTCACCATCCACCTTTCCCGAAATAGTCACATCCCATAACTGATGTCAGTTCTTTCCCCCCCTTCGTTCGTGGAAATCCCCCTCACTATGACCTTTACCTCTAATCGATAGCCGCCACATCACCTGTCTGTATTCCCTCAGTCACCGTCACCTACCATTTCACATCCCAAATGATCCGTTGGCCATTTATTACTGGACAACCTATCCGTTATCCAGCTGACCTGTCTTCCGCGCCCAACGGACACCCGTTTACTCAAAACTACCCCTCATTCTCCCTTTTCTCACCATTTACCATTCATTGAACCAGAGAGTTTCTACATTGTTTACTCCTCCGTTACAGTCAGTTGCCCCCACTAACGTTGTTTGTCTTGTAGGTATTGTTGCAGAAATGGCGCCAAAGTCCAAACAAGCAGAAGGAGAGGAGAATCTATTTCTCCCGCCTCCTGTCGACCTTGACAGGATCCCACTGGTCAACAAAGATCGATTAATCATAGATACAAAGTGCGATTTTGATTTCGCAGATCTTCATTCATGGATCAAGGAGGTCTTCTTGAACCAGAGCAATGAAATCGGACTCTGGGAGTCCAATTTACCCCTTTACCTCTTTCCTCAAATTCACCATTTTCCCAAGTTTTCTCTCAAGTGTCAAGCCCACTCGCTCTCAAGTGTCAAGCCCACTAGATTCCCGAGCAAAGAGTTGTCTTCTCCTTGTCCGGAGAGATTCTTTTCCTCATCACGCCCGAATCCATAGACCAGATGATGCAAATCCCCAGAGCCAACTCTGTGTCACCCTTCAACCTGGAAATTCTTACAAAATTATACCAGAAAATGACATTCCCCCAAAGAGCTCAAATATTCAAGCTTTTCCTTCCCCCATTCATTCAATTTCCCTCCACAAATCCTCCTTATCCGTCTTCCATGTTCTCGACTAAAGGAAACTAGGTCATCTCATCCCTTTGTGCTTTGTTAGGATACTATTCTGATCAGTGGGTAGATGAACCCATTCTGGGTTTTCTATCCATCTTCTCTACCAATGAAAAGCCCACCACCCAGTTTGACTTCAACACATTCTTGGTAGACAATATTCACAAACAGTTCATGAATTTCGGCACAAAAGGCATGTTCAGATACTCATCGATACTAGCATACTTCTTAGTCTTCTTCCAGGAAGATAAATTTGTCTTCTCCATGCAGAAGATGGACGGGGATGGTAGACCTCAAGCAGTGATAGCATGGACCTCCTTACTCAAGAACAACTCCATTGATTTCAATTTCAAGGAGTTCATTGATCAATTCTACCACCCTGTGGTAAGTATGCTAGGAGGCAGGCCCGAGCCTCGGATAAACGATGAAGTTCAGAGGATCCTGCATCTCTCGGACAACACAAAGACCGAGGATTGGTACTTGTATCAAGATTACACCGAAATCAGAGTATACGGGTGCGAGTTGGCACCGTATAAGTTGCCCAAGTATCTGCCTGTCAAAATTTTCTCTTTGGAGTATATCAGGCAGATAATAAATTTCGATGATATCCATTTTGTGTCATTGAAGAAAAAGCAACAACTTAGAATCAAGGGGTAGATTGGCTCCTTCATCTGCAACAATCGTGGCGCTGGGGAATAAGTAGAAAGGATGCTGAGGGAAATGAAGTTCTTTATGAGCTTCCCATGGCATTATGATCCATGTGGGATCATATCAGAGATGAGAGTGAAGAACAAAAACATCCCATATGTTCATGAGTCCAGGCTTGAAGTTGAGAAGTTCACAAATCAGACAGCCTGGGAGCCTAAAACATTGATCGAAGTAGAACAGCAGGATCCCCCGGCCACTGTGTCGCAAACGACCACGCCATAGTTCACAAAAGAGAAGAGACCTAGGCAAGACTTGTCTCTGCCTGTCACTGAGGTATCTTCTAAAGAATTCCAGCTGCATACCAAGAGGCCTAAGACTGTTGCAGTTCCTGGCCCGACCAAGGAAAAAGAAGCCCCGTCTACTACAGTGACCAAAGTTGGTATTCCACCCTTCGGTTCGCGCCTCCATTAATAAAAAGGAGGCACTTTTACAGGATTCTTGCGTGTTTTCACTAGTGATGTTTTTCTCTCTAAGTTGAATGTTATTCTCGCTTTGTTACCATGTTGTTTTCTAAATCTAATCTTTAAGAGTAACGAATCTTGCAGGATTTATCTCGTATACCCTGTTTCTGACTCGAAAGATTTAAGTGTTTTATCTTCTGGTGTTTTCAATAAAGAAATTCTTAACTGCTTCTTTGTTGAAATTATCTTTCTCATCTATTCCACTATTCATCAGTTACGCTATTAAAGAATCCAGTGATTATATTATCTCGCCCTGTGAAAGTTTTCCTTTGCGTTTCTGGTTCGGATTTCATATTTTATTAAAACACAGACCCCATAGCCCAATGGATGTGTAGACTGTCTCAACCGATTCGAAAACACTTTGACAACAAAACCGACCTATTTCTTTACGTAGCCTAATATTTAAAATTGGAAACATAGATAAATCATATAGAGAGATCCCTCTCTGAAGTTGGAAGGGCTAGATCCCAGCTTCAAAAGTGGTTGGATAAAGTTACCTTTTGTAGATTTCTTCTGTTGTCAACCTCTAGGAAATTTACAGAGTGCTAACATAAGTGGCGACCATACTGGGGAACAGAACATATAAAATTTATAATTGCACGTTTTCTTTCCCTAAAAGAAAGTTTGTTCCTGGAATATTGCAAATTTGAGGAAAAAGTGATGTTTAGAGGTTGATTAAAATTTGTACATATTATTTTCAGACTCATAAAACTAAAAAGTATATATATATATATATATATATATAATCAAAAAGAAATCTGGCTCCCAAGAAAGTTTATACTCGATCCCATCCAGACCCAGAACCTGCGATAGTGACAGATAACCCATAACAGTTACTCAGGAAAAAGGTCGTAGCTGAAGGCTCAGTGAGTCATACTCCCTTGCATAAGTCCCTTTCCTTTTCAGGGGAACCCATTACCTTTCAAAACCCTGACCCTGACACCTTTTCACAACAAAGCCTGGTTAGAACATGGTCCAATAGTTTTGTGACTAGAATCATGTTCGACCCAACCGTTTTACAACCCCGAACCCCTTAAGTTTTGTCTCCCACTGCGAAACCGCAAATCACTCCCTCAGTGCTATCCAGTCCCTCCTTTTCCTCGTCTTCAGTCACTACCTCACCGATCATCCAGTCTGTTATCCTACCTCCTCCACACATCATGGCATATCGATATGCTCCCTTGGTGTTGGTTGTGCCTCTTCATGCCATGCCCCAAGACTATCAAACAAGACTTCCACAGTTCGATGCAACCGGACCTTTGAGCGCACAAAAACATGTAGATAAAATGAATGGTTATTATGATCTGCATGAAGTAGATGAGGCTGACGTTTAAATGAGATTGTTTGCCCAAAGTTTGACAGGTGACGTTAAAAAATGGTACAAAGGGTTGCATGCCGCCTCAGTCCTTGACCTTACCACATTCTAAAGGAGTTTTCTAGACAGATGGGAGGTAAAGAAAAACCCTCTTCAAATTTTGTCAGAATACAAAAATATCAGAAGAAATCAAGGTGAGACAGTGCAAGATTAATGCACTTGTTTCAATGACCTATACAACGCAATCCCAGCTGAAATCAAACCTCCACAGGGTTTGGCATTGATAAAATTCCCTGATGGTTTTGACGCTGACATGTCATACCAACTAATGGAAAGAAATTCTACCACCTTGGAAGACATGCAGAAAAGTGCAATAAACATGGAGGCCAATTTGTTGGAAAAAAGGGCACGATGGAGGTCAGAGAGCAGAGTCACAATTAAAGAAGAACCTTCTACATCAACCTCTGATTCCAAATTGGATTCCTTGGCTAGAGAAATGGAAAGAATGATGGAAAGATTGATCGTGTCAGAAAGAAATACTCCAAGAGAAAACCCACCAGCTCCTCAGGTTCGGAACCCTAACTTTAGGAGAAACCCTCCTCAAATCAAACAGAGAGATCCTAGGGATCAAAGAGAGAAGAGGGGTCCAGATCAGTAGATCAGACCTCCCCTACAAGAAAATTATGTTGATGAAGGGGAGGAAGTGATCGAAGAATTGGAGGATACTCACATAAATCTCATGGGAATTCACGATAACGAAGCTATTTTCCTTACCTAAGAAGAGCAAGAACTTTTTCTTCTCAATCAAACAAAAGTAAGTGAAGAAGCCGAAGATGCAGAACAACAGGCATTTGAAAATTCCATTTCGGAAGTACACCGGAAATATAATCTGCGGAGTAAAAAGACAGAAGGGAGTTCCCCAAAAAAGACGATTGAAATGAAGAAGGTAGCTGAAACCAAGAAGGCCTTTGAGCCATCTATCGAGAAGATTCCTGAGAAGAATAATGTCGAATTTCCTGCGAAGTAAAACCTTACTATTCTAAAAAGATCGTCACAGCCCGAGGTTTCACTTATTAATCCACCAAGTACTTCTGGCCAGAAGAGTTTAGTGGACAAAACAGAATTGATGAGCCAAGGCAGAGTTCCTACACCTTTCAGCCTTGAGGGGGAAATGGCCAAAGTAAAAATTCCCATCCCACTTTTTGAGTTGATGAACAAAGACATTTATCGCTCACAGGTGATTAAATCACTGACCATTGAACTTGACATAGGCACGAAGGCCTTAACCATTGGATCAAAAAATCATTCAGATACCGTAAACCTTACAGATGATCAACCTGAACTTTTGTTCGGACCTGAAGTAGATGGCCAAGACAATAATGATGATGTCACTCCTTTTTACATCAGTCTAAACATACATGACCTGATCTTGCATAATGCTATGCTGGATTCGCGTGCTTCCCACAATCCGATGCCTAAAGTAGTGATGGAGAAGCTGGGACTTGAGGTCACCAGACCTTACAAGGATTTGCACTCATTTGACTCCAGTAAAGTTAGATGTATTGGTTTGATCAAGGACCTATGTATCACCCTGGTTCAGATTCCTGCAAAGAGCATGGTAATGGATGTGGTAGTTGAAGACATCCCTCCGAAGTATGGAATGTTGCTATCCCGGTCTTGGAGGGCTAAGTTGAGAGGTACTCTGTAGCTAGATATGTCTTATGTCACTATCCCAGTTTTCAGGCAACAAAGAAGGCTATACAGAGAAACATTGATGAACTACATGGTCAGTAGCCAGGAAAAACCGCACAACTATCCTCTTTACTCCGCGCATTCTAACCTGGATTCTTTTATCTTGTATAATGATGGTGACACGGGAGAGCAAAACACTCATCTGGGAGAAGACACATCTGGTCCGGACGAAGGCCAATAAATCATTGAGGTAGCAAGAATGAAAAACGTGATAACTGAAGAATTACCGGCAGATTTTTGGAGCATGGATTTTGATGGAGTAGTGAGCAAAGAAGGAGTTGGAGCAGGAGTTTGGCTGCATAATCACAGAAACAGGTATTCAGAAAACCATTCTTACAAATTAAATTTCCAATGCACTAACAATATTGCTGAGTATGAAGCCTTGATGCTCAGTCTGAAGCTTTTGAAAAGAGTTGGTGCTAAACAAATTATGGTAAGAGGTGACTGTGAGTTGATAATCAAGAAAATCAAAGGTGAGTACGCTATGAAACACCCACATCTTAGAGATTATAGGAATGTTGTTCTTGATGCCCTTAGATGTTTCACTAAAGTTGACTTGCAGGTAATGCCGAGGGGACAAAACATTCTTGCGAACGGATTGGCTACGTCAGTAGCCACATGTAAGATTCCTTTCCGCTCGACTCACCCATACACTATGGAGGTGAAATGCAGACCAACCGTTCCCGACAATATCAGGTACTAGCAAGTTTTTGGTAATGATGATCAAATCAAAGACTTTCTGCAGTGTAAAAATGATTTTGAATGTACAAATATAGATTTAGAGAACGAAGATGAAAATGTAAATAGATCAGATTTTGAAATTGATAGTGTAAATAGCGTAGATTCAAGAGAATTAGGTGATGATAAGATGGAGGCCAATGTTTTACATTTGAAAAGCAATGTTTTGCCTAGGGTTCTAGTTCCTTTAGAGGACTTGTTTGATTTTAACGACGTAGCCAAAAAACCAAAAATTGAAGCCAATGGACAAGAGGTAGAAGACTGTAATATAGGGACCGAAGAGAAACCCAGGATAGTCAAATTGTCTAAATCATTACCCCCTGAGAAAAAACTCAAATACATTGAGTTGTTCAAAGAATATTCGGATGTCTTTGCATGGGGTTATGAGGATTTGAAATCTTATAATACCAGCATCATACAACACAAAATTCCAATAAAAGAAAACCAAAAACTGTTCAGACAGAAACTTAGGAGGATAAATCCCAAGTTGCTCCCTCTGATAGAAAAGGAAATCAAAAAAATGTACGATGCCAAAATCATAGTCCCGTTGCGTTTTTCCAAATGGGTCTCTAATTTGGTACCTACACGTAAGAAATCTGGGAAAATCAGACTTTGCATAGATTTCTGAAATCTGAATAAGGTCTCCCAAAGGATAATTACCCCTTGCCAAAAATGGACCACATCCTTCAAAGGGTAGTCGGATCCAGTCGAATATATTTGTTGGACGGTTTCTTGGGTTACAATCAGGTCCTTGTCAACCCAGATGACCAAGACAAAACCGCTTTCATCACACCATGGGGCACTTTCATGTATGTGAAAATTCCTTTTGGTTTGATGAACGCAGGAGCCACATTCCAGAGAGCGATGGATATCGCCTTTGTGGAAGAATCGGGTAAGTTTATTGTCGTCTATTTAGATGATGTAACTGTGTTTTCCTAATCTGATGACGAACACCTGCGACACCTCAGATGAGTCTTCGAGAAATGTAGAAGGTTTGGGATTTCTTTAAATCCTAAGAAAATCATTTTCGGGCTAGAGGAAGGCAAACTGCTATGACACATCATCTCCAAGAACAGAATCAAAATAGACCCCAGCAGAATCGAGGCCATACAAAAATTAGAATACCCAAGAAACCTTAAATAATTACAGTCTTTTATCGAGAGAATAAACTTTCTATGAATATTCATTCCCAATCTGGCCGAGCTCCTTAGCAACACTACAAATATGCTAAAACAAAATGTGAAAAAAAAATGGGACTCTAAGTCCAGACATTCTTTCGAACAAGTCAAACGAGCACTCACAGAGGCCCCTGTCTTAATCAGTCCTGATTTTACCAAGGATTTCTATCTTTTTTCTTTCTCTTCCGAACATACTATAGCAATGGTATTACTACAAAAGAACAGTGAAGGGTATGAACAACCCATAGCTTTCTTTAGTAAAACGTTAAGAGACGCTGCTCTGAATTACAAGATAATGGAGAAACAAGATTTTGCCTTGGTGAAAGCTATAAAATATTTTAGGGTCTACATTCTCCATTCTCATACCATTGCATATGTTCTGAATGCGGTAGTAAAAGACATTTTGACCTAGGACAACCTGGATGGAAGAAGGGGAAAATGGATTGTTGTCATTTTAGAATACGATATAGAGATTAAGCCTACAAAACTAATCAAGGGTCAAGGCCTAGCAAAATTAATGGTTGAATCAAATTTCCATGCTCTTGACATTAATTTTTTAGTTGCAGCAGGTGAACAGGGAGAGATGGCGACTCCAAGTGTGAGAGAGGTATTTCTCAACTCTCCATGGTACACAGACCTTATATTCGTTTTGCAAAATTTACAAGCTCCCCCTGGTTTGACTAAGACTAAAGCTAGATTTTTAAAGTTGAAAGCCTTAAAATTCTATATTCTAGAAGGCAATTTGTATTGGAAAGATCCTGGAGGCATTCTATTAAATTGTTTATTGAAAGATGAAGCTGACAACGTGTTACAAGAATTTCATGCAGGAGAATGTGGTGGCCATCTAAACTGGAAGGTCACAGCCAACAAAATACTTAGAGCTGGATTCTATTGGCCCACCCTATTCACCGATGTACATCATAAAGTGACTGCATGTCATCAATGTCAGTTGTTTGAAGGCAAAAGGAAACTCCTTCCTCTCCCCCTGAAACCGATCTCAGTTGAAGCCCCTTTCCAGCAATGGGGACTAGACTTCATTGGAGAAATACACCCCCCTTCTTTAGGCCAGCACAAGTGGATTCTCACTGCCACCGATTATTTTACCAAATGGATCAATAAAACATTACAGGAAAACAAGAAATCGTGGCATAACAATTTGGTGTTCGCATTATGGGCTGACAGACTGACCACCAAAAGGTCAATCGGTATGTCACCATACCAGCTGGTCTATGGCACAGAGGCAATTTTCCCCACTTCCTTAGGAGTCCCTATCATGAAGTTGCTTCAAGATGTACAAGCTGAGCCAAATGACTCACAGAGAAGGATCAACCAGATGATCCATTTACAATAGTCTAGGGAAGAAGTTTTCAATAAGAATCAGGTAATCCAAGAAAGCATCAAGAATATTTTTGACAAAAGAACCAAGGAAGATGATTTTGAGCTAGGAGATTTGGTGTTGAGATGGGATGCCAGAAATGAAGACAAGGGAAATCATGGAAATTTTGACAGTCTGTGGAGAGGACCATACATGATTCAAGCATTCAAGGGGAACAACGCTTTCTTGTTGAACAATGCTGATGGGACAAATCTGCCAGGAGGACCTGTAAATGGCAGAATGCTGAAACATTATGTGCCACCTCAGTAGAGACTCAAGTTTTCATTCTCCATTGTACATACCATTTTTATTTTTTATTTTTCACCTGCATTTTTCTGAGTGAAGAACATTAGTCAGTTGGTTGAAGCTCGAGGAGAAGGCCCTAAGCTGCTGACCACTGTTCTTTCAATGTTTTGAGAATAAAGCCAATCAATCAATGAAGTCTACTAGGCAGAAGTTTTTAGAATGGCAGGAACCAGGATTCTTGGCACTTCACAGGGCAAGTACCATCCCCAGGTGGAGCTATTGTTATCACCCTATAAGTTATAGGATCAACTGGTGACTGGGATATTATATGTCTCTAGTATTTTTTGTTGACAAATGATTTTTCATTCTGCAAATAATTTGAAAAGGAAAAGAAAAGAAAAAAGGAAAAAGAGAGAAAAGAGAAAAGAAAAAAGAAAAGAAAAGAAAAAGAGGGCATAAAAGAATTTCAATAAAAGACCCATGCAATAATAGTAACTTGGTCCATACCTTTCAAGCATGGCCAAGTTCTTTTTTAAATTGGTGTTGATAGGGTAGTGAATGAGTTTGGCTAAACAGTTTAATCTTAGCCAAAGTGTCTAGGTTAGATTAGTGAATAAATCTGGCCAGACTGTCTAATCTTGGTTAGATAGCCCCAGGGTAGAATAAACTCTTAACCCAACAGTCTAATATGGGTTAACTGTCATAGGAAACTAGGTTAGAATATAGGTTAGTTGCATTGTTGCTTCATTTCAATAAGAACCAGTTTGATGATTAATGTTGCACCATGTTTTAGATGCTTAAAAGATCGTTTGGTCAAGCCCCATGGTGGTGTCTACTTAAAAAACCTTGGAAAAACCC